>CM071870.1:914221-947656 GCA_036759665.1 Gynandropsis gynandra
CCGTCGTCCGTTCTCCGTCCGACGGCCCCGCCGCGTCCCCACCAGCTCCAGAAGGTCCCGCTCAAAGCCCTGGAAGTCAAGCTCCATCCGACGATTCCGCACCACCTCCCAGCGCCGCTTTCTCCAACAACGCCTTCACCGTAGCAACCGCGTTCGCCGCTGCTTTATACGCCGTCGTTTTGGCTTGAGAATCTCACATTCGCCGCTGCTTTATACGCCGTCGTTTTGGCTTGAGAATATCACATCCGCTACACAATGTGATACGTCTTTAATATTTTTCTAAATTTTTATATTTTCTGTAATAATTTATTGATTTTTCATGTTTTTGTTACATTGATTTGATCGTTTAATTTTATTTATATTTCGTGTTCTGATTGGTGATTTCATATTATGGGTAATTATTTCGATAGTAGTGGTGGGATCTGTTTTGTACATCGAATAATAGATTAATAATATCATTTCATTATTCTTTTTTAATTTTAACTTTTTAAAACTAATTAATTTTTTTATCCTATTGTAAATACATTTTGGAATATGATATTATTAATGCTATATGACCTAATCGAGACAATTAGGGTCACATAGAAAATGCCCTTTTACAATTTTTCTATATGTTTTAGTCAACACAGTGGGTGAGACAACTCGATTTAAGTGGCGGTCCATTCTAATTATAGATAATTAATATACTAATTAGACGTATAACTATGTAGTAATATACTAATTACTAGTAGTAAATTAACTTTCACGTTTTAGATTTTAAAACTTTACTTGATATATATCCACATCCGCACAATATAATAATTGTTGTAAATATTTTTCACATGGGTTTGGGGAAAATAAGTTTTTTGTTACCCAATTTATGGTCTGGGCCTTTCCGGTTAGGCCCAATTTTATATTTTGTTATAATCTTTAATTCCCACAAATAAATTCATTGGCCCAATTCAATAATTTGTTATCATCTTTAATTCCCACAAATAGTTTAATTGGCCCAATTTAATATTTTGTTATCACTCTTTCATACCTACTAGGGGTGGGCAAAAAACCCGCAAAACTCGTCCCGTCCCGAAACCCGTCCCGAACCCGCAAAAAATTACTCGTATCTGTGGGTTCGGGTTCGGGTAATTTAATTTTAATATCCGCGGGTTCGGGTTCGGGACGGGTTTTTTAATTTCATAAACGGATATTCACGGATACCCGCAAAAAATACAAAAATACCCCTACTTTTACTTTATATTACCTAAATACCCCTCTAACCCTAATCTAACCCTAATTTTAATTTTTCAGATGCTCTTCCTCTCTTGCTCACCCTCTCACGGCGCCTCCCACCTATTACTCTTGCTCTCTTCCTCTCTTGCTCACCCCCCTCCCGCCTCCCTCTCCGACCGCCTCCCTCTCCGACCGGCTCCCCCCCGCCTCGCGCCTCCCTCTCCGATCGGCTCCCACCGTCTTGCTCACCATCCTCGCGCCTCCCACCCTCGTCCTATTGCTCTCTTGCTCGCGCCTCCTCGCGCCTCCCACTCTCTTGCCCACCCTCCTCGAGCCTCCCTCTCCGACCGGTTGGATCGACCGCCGAACGCTGACGCCCTGCTCTCCTTCTCCGTACAACAGGGTCAGGCAAAAGATCAAACATGGAGGTTTTATGTCCTCTCCTCCTGTTTTTTGAATTTATATTTTCATGTCAGCAAATTGTTTCTAGGCAAGAGGGTGAACATGAATAGGAGATACTATGCCATTATCAATTTCATTTTTCTATAAATTATGTGTGTTTAACTTAGCTTGGAATTCTTGTTTTAGGATTTTTTTCACAAAGAGATTATCTTTTTAAGGTAAAGCCATCTCGTTTCTCACATGCAGGTTCAGGTTTAGTTCCACCAAGATTAGATGCAGGCTCTAGAAGCTACGAAAGGCTTGGAATATCTTCACGAACATGTATCACCTCCTGTGATTCACCGGGACTTTAAGAGTAGCAATATTCTCTTGGATAAAAACTTCCATGCCAAAGTATCGGATTTTGGAATGGCGAAAATAGGATCTGATAAAGCTGGTGGACACGTTTCGACCCGTGTATTAGGAACACAGGGATATGTTGCTCCCGAGTATGTTCAATGGATTTCTTTAAAAATATTCTTAATCTCCTAATATGAAGTTCTATGTTTTGAGTTTTTTTAGTTTTGAGTTTTTCTTTTGCGGGACAGGTACCCGCGGATTTTGAAAATTTTGACGGGTTTTTGCGGGTACCCGAACAGCGGGTACCCGTACCTTGCGGGTACGAGTACGGGTATTAAAAGTAGTTACCCGTGCGGGACGGGTTCGGGTGCGGGTAGCGAGATTCTCGCGGGTACCCGCGGGTGCCCACCCCTAATTCCCACACATCTCGTCTCACTCACACACACAAACATATATATACACATATATAATATATATGATATATATATGGTATATTATACTTTTTAACACATTTTCATCAAGAATTGTATATTTTATAAAATTTATTTGACTCTAACAAATCCCAAAAATTAGATCAACAGTTTACATTTATTTAGTATTATATATATAAATTCAAAATTAATCTCCTAATCAATGTGAGACAACTTATCATACGTTCTCTTTATATCTACGTTCGATTTTAAAGTGTAGACATCGCAATCGTAGTTTCAACATCGATATATTCAAATCAGAATAAACATGTAATCGTACATCAAATATGGTTTTGGACCTAACTCTAGGGATGAACATTTCGGATTATCCGGATCGACTTGGACTGAATAACTCAACCCATGAGATCCATGAGTTATATAGAAAACCCATATTGATTCAATATCAAAAACCCATTTGGGTTCGGATCGGTTCGTATTCGGGTTCGGGATAACCCGAGGAACCCAAACAACCCAAAAAAAAATAGAAAAGAAAAAAAACCCTAAACCTAATGCACATCTTCTCTCTCATTTACACACATGTCATCGATGCCTCCTAAAAATATTTCCTACAAAGTTTTTACTTAGTATTGTTTATGAATTTTTACTTTGTATTTTTTTGAATTTTGTGTAAAATAAATTTGGAATGTTCCAAAAAATTAAAAAGAAATCCATAAACTCGTTATAAAATCCGAATTACCCGTACCTAAAAAATAAAAGACCCGAAGAATCCAAATTACCCGAAATATCTAAATAACCCAAATACTATTCGGGTTTTTTGGGTTCAATGTTTCAAAACCCGATACAACTCGTACCGTAACCCGAGAAATTCAGACCGAAAACCAAATGGGTTCAATTTTTTATAATCCGAAAAAATCCGAACCCGGACTAAACCCGAATAACCCACCCGAAATCCGGATTACCTACCCCTACCTAACTTATCTCAAATTTTTGTTGATGTTAAAGTGGGAGACGTGTGCTCTATCTAAAGTGGTATGCCAATCGAATTTTCGTTTGGTTTTATCTCTATAATTGTTATTTTGTTTTTTATATTCTCTAATATTTATTTATATAGTTAAAATTTATCATTAAACTAGGGTTAAAACCTTTTTATTGTCTTGTTATGTATGATATATTTTACGTTTTAGAAAATAATTTGTTGGTAAGAAGAGTTACAGCAGAACCTCGTTGAAATAACTTATATAATTATTGTAACAAAATATTTCTATAATTTGTTAGTTTGAACTAACAATAATCGTATAACTATATACTCTTATTATACATGTGATAAAATGCATATTTTGTCACACCAGAAAAGTTTGCTGGACGTTGTATCATTAAATATATTAATTTTGCGGGACATTGTATCATTAAATACATTAATTGATCATAATTTTGGTTGACTCATAAACTGAATCAGTCAACTCAGATCCACATTTTTAATCAGTATACATTTATTGCCACTGAAATTATATTACCTACCATACTGATTTTTATTTTATTTTTCAATTTACGTGCGTTTTTTCATATATATTACAACTTATTCAATAACATTTTCGCATATGATTGTTTACCATACGGTTTATTTTATAAAAGTAACAAAATATTAAATTAATGTAATGATTTTGTAAATATTTTAGTAATTTTTGTTTATTAATAGTATAGGATAAGTACCATGGATATGATGCCATGCAAAGTCCAAATTTTATTCCATCTAAAATTATTTATTTCTTGTCGTAACTTGAAGAAACAAATCTAAAATGGTACGTGATGGTGTGAGCCATGACATCACCAAGTTCCCCCACATATATATACATATATATGTACATATATATATGTCACGTGCTCCTCACGTGACCCAATCAGAAGAGACCGACTTCCTCCCCTTCCGACACTGTCTTCCCGTCTCGATTATAGGAATTGCCGGAAAAGGAGATTCGTCGTTTTTTTAGTTTTTTTATTTTCTTCTGAATTTACGAGGTTTATTTATTACGAACAAACGTCAGCAATATATGATTGTATATTTATATTTATAATATATAATTCGCAAAAAAAAATTATATTTTGTGTGGTCAGACCGATTCACGGCTTTGCGAATTATATAATTTCAAGTATATGTTTTTAAAACTCTTGTAAAAAAATATAAAAGTTTGGCCGATTATAAATAGACGTGAAAGCCAAAATGACTTCTTATATACTAATTTATTTTCTTTTTCTCATTTGTCCTCCGCATTATCTCATACCCCAAAATAAATACATAATCGGAAAAAAGAGACTAACGATGGGAAAAGACGGAGACGGAGCGGCGGAGGAAGGAAGAGTTCCGTTGCTATCTCCGGCGGAAGGAGACGTGAGATTGAAGAGGAAGGTGTGGGTGGAGACGAAGAAACTATGGCAAATCGTCGGACCGGCGATATTCAGCAGATTAACGACGTATTCGATGCTTGTGATCACTCAAGCTTTCGCCGGACATCTCGGAGATCTTGAACTCGCCGCCATATCCATCGTCAATAACGTCATCATCGGCTTCATTTTTGGCCTCCTGGTATTTTCATTCAACAGTCTTTTGATTCTTGATTTTCCCACTCTGAATCATGAATCAGTTTATAATGAGTCTTTTCATTGTTTTTTTAGGGTTTTAGAGATTAATCTATGAATAAATTTCGTTTTGTCCAAAAAAAAAAAACAGAGCATTAGTCTCAACTTGTATAAAAAGACTAATTTCCGAGAGCATTAGTTTAATTTGTCTAATATCATATATATATATATATATATATATATACGAGTCCAAAATTTATATTTTAGTCGATGAAAATTTATATTCTAATCGATATAGGATAACTTATAATAACACTTTTTTATCACGTCCAAATTTAATTCTAGAGTGTAGACATCAGGGATTTAAAATTAATATATTCAAATTGGTAAGAATGACTCTGATAATTGTCAAATATAAATTTTAATCTAACTAATATCAAAAGTTAGTTCAAAAATTTATATTTGCTCAGTAATATATATATATAAATTTAATTAATCTCAAAATTAATTCTAAAGTTTATATTTGCTCAATACTATACATATAATCTAAAATTCATGTTTTAATATTCTAACCGATTTGAAACAACTTATTATAACATATAGTTTCGACGATCGGTTTTGAAGTTTGATTCTTGAAACATATATTACATCATGGTAATGCTTGTCCGTCGTGTTTTTTTTGTCTATCCCTCGTTGAATTCACATCCAAAGTAACGTTTTTACAGCTGGGAATGGCGAGTGCGTTGGAAACGCTATGTGGACAAGCGTTTGGTGCAAAGAAATATTATATGTTAGGAGTATACATGCAGCGTTCATGGATCGTTCTTTTTGTCTTCTGCATCTTCTTATTACCCGTTTACATTTACGCCACGCCGGTGCTTAAATTTCTCGGACAGCCCGACGACGTCGCTGAACTTTCCGGCGTCGCCGCCATGTGGGTCATCCCTCTTCATTTTGCCTTCGCCTTTAGCTTCCCCCTTCAACGCTTCCTCCAATGCCAACTCAAGAACGTCGTACGTATATAAGCATACATATACATATATTATATATATACCCACTCTCTTCTCCGTTCTTCTTTAATGTTATCGGAAAATTTCAGATAATAGCGTGGGCGGCCGGGGTGGGACTGGTGGTGCATCTGCTGGTGAGTTGGTTGTTCGTCGGAGGTTTGAAACTTGGGGCGGTCGGGACCATAGCGACGATCAATGTGTCGTGGTGGGTCAACGTCATAATCATGTTCGGTTATGCTGTCTGCGGTGGTTGTCCGACGACATGGCACGGCTTCTCGACTGAAGCTTTCGCCGGAATCTGGGAATTCGTTAAGCTTTCCGCTGCCTCCGGCGTCATGCTCTGGTTTTTATTCAGATTTTGTTTTATTTTTAAATTAAACAATATCTCTATTTACTTAAAAACATTGGATCCTACTTTTTGGACAGTTTGGAGAATTGGTATTACAGAATTTTAATTCTCATGACTGGGAATCTGGAGAACGCCAAGATTGCCGTCGATGCCTTGTCCATTTGGTACGTACGTTGTATACATAATATATATGTATATATATATAATATAATTTGATATTGAAAAATATGTTTGGAACACAAAAGTTAAGATTTCACATAATTTTATATGAGGTAATGGATTAATGTTTTGGAAAATATTCGATAATGTGATATAACAATTTTCTCAGCCGTACATTATCACGATCGATCCAATATTCTAAATTGAAAAGTAACAATATCATATATGTATACATGTTTGGATCTATTATCATATATGTATATATGTTTGGATCTATCTAAATTTAAAAAAATAATTACAATTAAAAATATATCGGAATTTGTAAATTTGTACCGTATCCAATGTACCGCATCATAATTAATATATATAAATATAATATATTTTCTCGTACAACAAATCCACATTAGGAATCAAAAAGGGTTAGTATCGTAACATATTCTCCACAGCTTATTTATTTTTGCGAAAAGTTTATGTATATATATATTATATTATGTTATGATAAGTTGTGTCACGTCGGTTAGGACATAAACTTTGAGATTTGTATATATGGTCTTGGACAACTCTAAACTCTTGAGCTAGTTTTAGGATTAGTTAGGTCTAGCTTATATTTGACATGGTATCAAGTCCGGCTCGTCCCGATTTGAATATACCGATGTTGGGCTCCCGATTGTGATGTTCACGTTCCAAAATCGAGTCTGGACGTGAGATGGAGTATTATGATAAGTTGTTTCACATCGGTTATGACATAAATTTTAGAATTTATATATATATGGTATTGGACAATGCTAAACTCTTGGACTAATTTTTGGGATTAGTTAAATACAATCCTTGACGTGTTATATATATAGGATAGTCGAAAATAATATTTGTAATTATGATGTTGGAAGATTATAATGGGTTAGTGGGACCAAAATGGCAGTATGTCAATCAATGGATGGGAGATGATGATTCCTCTTGCTTTCTTCGCTGGGACCGGGTGAGCTCCTTTTGTCCTCTACTTTTTCGATTTTACTATTAATATTTATGCTATTTTATTATTCAATTCCAAATATATATATATATATACATTTATTGTTTATATAATGCACCATAAATAATCCGATTTGGTGTTTGGTAGAGACAAGTCTTTTTCTCTCCTTAAAAAGACACCACTCAACGCAAATACCAATGGTATTATGCCAAGACTGAAATTCATATTAGATTTTTTTTTGTTAAAAAAAAATCATATTAGATTTGAGCCTTGAAAGATAACATGCACAATAGATTTTACTCTCAAACTTTAATTTTTTTAATTTAGTTAATATTAATTTCATAATCAATAACATTGGCCTAAGAACCCCAACTTTAACGTAGTTGTTTATATATATATATATATTACTATAAATTTTTAATTTAAAACGAAATTTTCGAACGAATTTTGATTCGTCTCTAAATTCTAAACGAATCTTACGATAGATTTTTTTCATCTATCTATAATTTACAAATGATTTTTTTCAATTTTTAATTTATGAACGTATTAAAACTAATCTTTAATTTGTTTCAACTTTATGGATGAATTATATAATATATTTTTATTTTTTTTTCGAAAAATTGCTGGACGATAAAATAAACTCATCTGGAAATTAAAAACAAATTTTAATTATCCGATTCAGTTACGAACGAAAAAATCCATAAAAAACATATAGAAATAATTTTCTAGACAAATTAGAGAAAATTTTTTATCCGAAAATTTGATATTTTTATTGTTGATAAATTAGAAATACATATAATATCTATAATAGATTCATAATAGATTTTTTATTTTTACAATAAGATTCTTATATATAACATTGATCACATATATATATATATATTAGAAATACATATGATGATAATTATATGAATGTATGTATATTTTGTAGAGTACGTGTAGCAAATGAATTAGGAGCGGGTAATGGAAAAGGAGCAAAATTTGCAACAATTGTATCCGTAACACAATCTTTGATGATCGGATTGGTGTTTTGGGTTCTCATTGTTCTTCTTCATGACCAAATTGGTTGGATTTACTCTTCAAGTCCACCTGTCCTCACCGCCGTCAACAAATTGTCTGTCCTTTTAGCCTTCACCGTTCTTCTCAACAGCGTTCAACCTGTCCTCTCCGGTACGTATATGCCCTATACATATATATATATATTGGGTTGATTTGGGTTGCGGAAGCGTGTTTTATCAATCCGAATATGAGATCTAGTCATGTTTAACGATTGGTTTTTCGAGGTTTTTTCGACGAACAAATTTAGAAACGATTTCGATATACCTGTTGCGTTGAACGTGTGGTTATCGGATGTGATAGATTTGATAGTACAAGCCCTCTACGCGTATCCACGTCGAGATCAGATCTGTTTTCCAACCGCTGGTGCAGAATTCTCCGATAAACGAAACTATTCGTTTTTCGTTTTTTCTGTGACGGTTTATAGGGTTTTTGTCTTTGATTTTCGTATTAATGAAAAACGATAATAAAAACCCGTTTTTCGTTTTTCAAATAATTATTAATTTTTAATAATTACAACTTAAACCTTATACTATCGAAATATTACATAATAGATATAATTCTTTCAATACATATATATATATACAATGTATGCGTGTTCATTTGAAGGTGTGGCGGTGGGATCGGGTTGGCAGTCCTACGTGGCTTATATAAACTTGGGATGCTATTACTTCATTGGAGTTCCTTTAGGGATTATCATGGGTTGGGTTTTCAACTTCGGCGTCATGGTAAGTATTAAGCTATATAACTCATGTATATAGATGCAATGATGATGATGATATGATGATGGTGGTGGTAGGGTATTTGGGCGGGTATGATATTTGGAGGAACAGCGATTCAAACGTTGATATTGGCTATAATCACGATGAAATGTGATTGGGAAAAAGAGGTAACCCTAATGGGTTTTTATAATTTTGAAAATATTTTTAAATCGATTTACAAAATTTATATATGTATTTATAATGTTTTATATGGTTCTTCGTATACGCAGGCACAAAGGGCAAGTGCTCATGTGAACAAATGGTCGGAAACAATAGAATGATGATATGGAGTAAACGTATAATATAAAGTTATAGCTTGCATTAACTACGATGCAACTAGATATTTTTGTATTGTTATTATAAATGAAAAAAATGATTATATGATATATGTATCGTAATTTATGCACTAATTATTTATAATCTTTTATACAACTTCGGATCTGTATATACATAATATTTATTAAGAAAAAAGAAGAAAAGAAATGAGGAACCCCAAATTCATTCATGGGTTGATACAATCCAAGCCGGCCCAACCATTTGTTAATGCTGAAACGGCACCGTTTGAATTAACGGACGTCAATGAGGACGTGACTGGACAAATCGCCACGTGGCTCACCGGTTAACTCGATGATGAGCTCGGCTCGGCAAACAGGACACGTCACCTGACGTAACAACCAGCCGTTGATACAATCTTTGTGGAACACGTGTCCACATCTTGGAAGCATCCTTAGCGTCTCGCCTTGTTCGAAATCGCTTAAGCAGATCGCGCATTCAAACCCTCCGACCTTCACGATTTTCTTCGCCGGCGATGAGTACACGAACGCCGGAAGAGCTTCCACCGTCGCCGGATCCAAGCTCATCCGCCACGATCCATCACAGGATGCGGTAGTGAACACGGAACCATTGTCGTCTCGAAGACGAATGTAGATGGAGAAGAATCCGATGGAGAAAAAGACGAATATGAGGGCAAGTAGAACAATCGCCAACGGTGGTTGTATACTCGAGTAGATACCGGCGGAATTCGTCGTCGAAAGAGGCGGAGGTTCCGTTTCCGGTGACTGGGAAACGGCGAGGAGAATTATACGACGGCTATTGAATCCGTCGCCGGCTAGGATCATGAGGTACACCGTTAAATTTAAATTCCGTTGCCGATTCGTCCAGAGTGAAGTAGTTCTTATAAGGAGCGGTTAGTTCTGCGATTAAATGTTCGTGCCACGTGGCATGCGAATGATCCAATAGGAGCTTAGAGAGTGACCTATTTTCTTCTAGATAACGAATAAAACGTCTCGAAGACTATCGAAGGTAATATTGTCTTGTAATACAATTAAATAATTATAAGTATTTATTTATTAATTATTATTCAATCAAGTTATTTCAATGGGCCGGTAATAATATTGGGCTTTTTAATTGAAAAATGAGCGGTCAAAACGGCGCCGTAGATACGCACGTGGGATTTTTGCGAAAAAATTTGAATTCCGCGCCTAAATGAAATATGGAGAAGTTGGGCGCTTGAAATAAAGCTTCTGATTGGTGGATTCCTATATCACGTGGATTCAGATATTTAAAGGCGATCTTCACCGTTGATTAGATAATAGATCTAACGGACAAAAATAATGAAATCATTTCGAAATTCGGGTATAAAAAAACCTAGCCATAAGATTAATTTCTTCATCCTTCTTCCATTGTTCTACAAAGAAAGATTTCATAGCAAGAAGAATCTCTAATCTTTCATAGGATTTGAAATGGCTCGTACCAAGCAGACAGCAAGGAAGTCCACCGGAGGCAAGGCTCCCAGGAAGCAGCTTGCGACCAAGGCGGCGAGGAAATCTGCTCCGGCCACAGGCGGTGTGAAGAAGCCACACAGATTCCGTCCAGGAACTGTCGCTCTGAGAGAAATCAGGAAGTACCAGAAGAGCACTGAGCTTCTGATCCGCAAACTTCCCTTCCAGAGGTTGGTTCGTGAGATTGCTCAAGATTTTAAGACGGATCTGCGTTTTCAGAGCAGCGCAGTGTCAGCTCTCCAAGAGGCGGCTGAGGCATATCTTGTTGGATTGTTTGAGGACACCAACCTTTGTGCGATTCATGCTAAGAGGGTGACAATCATGCCAAAGGATATCCAACTCGCGAGGAGGATCAGGGGTGAGAGAGCTTAAGAGAAGAACTTTGTCTACTGTATTATGAAATCTTGTTATCTGTTTTCTGGGATTTTGGTAGTTTTATTTAAAAAATATGTATTGTAAATTCTAGAAAATTGCAGTCTTTCACATTGGGTGATGCTTCAATTGTTTCTACAGCGATTGTTATTATTTCCCAGAGAAATGTTTCCCTTTAACGCCTGAAGTTTACACATATTCCCAATCTCGTAATATATATATTGAAAGTAGGAATATTACGAAACAAAGTTACTGCCACAACTATTTGACTGAGAAAATAGGTCATTATTAGAAAATAAGTAAACAAAAGATTTTCTAGTATATGATTATGGTTCTTATGGTATCCATTTTTTCCACATACTCATATGCTTCTATATAATCAATACACTTTGTTTTTTTTAGTAATTCTCTGAGTTCCCAAGTTTGATTTCTCTCAATAAATCTTATTTTTTAATCAATAGCTTCTCTCCACTTGAGACTTTTCTCTATCTCTTCAAAAGAAAATGATTCAATTGAGTTTATCTCTTCCATATTGCTTTTTTTTGGTAATCATTCAAATAGCGAGATGGTCTTATCACACGACCCTCCTTGATTTTTTTGGTTCCTTTGTTTCCTTTGTGATTTCTGCAATTTGCTCTTCTTCATTAATTTGTTCTGTTTTATCTTCACATTCATCGTCACTTTCTTTTTAAATGTGATTATTATCGTTCCATGTTAACTCAATCTCAATACTATCTGGATCTCCTTCCTAGTCTCACCCTTTTGTTTCTTAAAAAATCGCATCCTTTTTTATTATGACTTTCTTGTTTATCAGATTATACAACCTGTATACCTTTGTTTCCTCAGAGAAGCCAAATAATATAGAAGTGGTGCTCTTGTCATCAAGTTTCCCTCGCTTCTCATCTGGTATGTGGACATGTCCCAAGTTTTCCTATACTCTAAAATGTTTCACACTTGCTTTAATACCAGTCCACGCTTCTTGAGGAGTTACATCTTTGACTGAATGAGTGAGACACCTGTTTAAGATGTAGATTTCTAATTAACAACTTCAGCCCAGAATATTTTCGGTACCTTTCTCATTGACAGCATGGATGGAATCATGTTCATAACGATGCAGTTCTTCCTCTCTGCAACCTCATTCTGTTGGGGTGTATAGGTTGTGGTCAATTGTCGACGAACTCCCTCCTTCTTACAGAACTCCAAGAACTCGTTCGATGCGTACTCTCCTCCACGATCAGTTCTCAGGCACTTAATCCTTTTGTTTGTCTCAGTTTCAACCAGCTTATTGAAAGGTTTTGAAATGATCAAACGCTTCTGATTTCTCCCTTAGGAAGAAGGCCCATCCCTTTCGCGTGTAACCGTCTATGAAGCACATGACGTATCTTTTTCCACTTGTGGTCATAGGATTGATCGGACCACAAATATGAGTGTATGAGCTCTAGCACTTCCTTTGCTCCCCACATACTCTTCTTGGAAATGAGATTCCTTAACTGCTTTCCCACAAGACAATCTGTGCACGTAAAGTGTTGTGCATCAAAACATGGAAGATCACGTACCATTTTCTTGTTCTGCAATGTTTTCATTCCAGTGAAACTAAGATGACCATAACGCTCATTCCATATCTTTGCCATGTCTTCTGTGGTTGTCTGTAAGCATCTCTATGGTCTTAGTTCTCCATCACTAGCTTGGTCAATTATCATGAATATTCTGTTTCTCCTCATTTTACAATCTGCGATTAGCCCTCTTTCTTAATGAAATATCTTGCAGACACCTTTCTGTATAATGATGGTCACGTCCTTCTCTTGGAGCTGTCCAAGACTCAACAAGTTGTTTTTGAGTTCAAGGATGTAATACACTTCGCTAATTGTGTATGCTGCATTGTTTAGCACCAGTTTTATGTTCCCTTTGCCTACAACTTCTAATCTTTTGTTATTTTCCAATTTGAATGAATGCTTGAAATTTGAATTCAAGTTAGTAAACAACTTTCGATCACCACACTCATGTGATTTGAACAGCCAGAGTCAAGGAACCAAGTCATCCCTTTCTTAACTTCTTGTTCTTCGGTCTCTGCCATCATTGCAAATTCCTTGTCTTCTTCAGTTTCTTCTTTGATTTCTTCAACATATGCCATCAGTAACATTTCTTCTTCCTCATCATCATAGTTTGCTTCTTCTTCTTCCCACTTCAGACATTCACTCTTGAAATGTCCAAGACGATGGCACTTGTAACATTTCACAGTGCTCTTATCCCTGAAGGTTCTGCCTCGACCTCGGCCTCTACTCCTTCCGTAAGAGCCTCTTCATCTGTTTGTCATACCTCTGCCTTGTGTTACTTTTAACACATGGTCATCACCCTTGTCCGGTTTCTTGAACTTCTGCTCATGCACCATCAATGAGCTCTGCAAGACTGCAACTCTTCCAGTGAGATGGTCTCAGTGTCCTTTGATTCTTCAATTGAGACCACAACATACATGAACTTCTCATTAAGGAGGATTTTCTCCACCACCTTTGAGTCCATCATCAGCTCACCGTTGCTTCTCATTTGATTTGTTACACTCAATACTCTGGTGAAATATTCCTCCACACACTCAGCTTCACTCAAGTCTCTTCTTAGTTTCTGCAGTAGTGACTTCTTGACTCGAGCATTCTCGCCAAATTTCGATTTCATCGAGTCCCATATGATCTTGGAAGTCCTTCTGTCCAAAATGTGCTCAAAGGTTACCCAATCAATGCTTTGATAAAGGTAATGTTTCACCTTATGATCATTTGTCCTGGCACTCTCAAGCTGTGTACTCTGATCTGCAATCAGAACCGTAGTGATTGCTGGTTCTTCAAAGTCGTTCTCAATCACACTCCATAGACCTTTAGCTCGGAAGAAATTTTCCATGACCTCGCTCCATCGAACTCTGGCAGCTTCATCTTGTCAACAACCATCTTTCTTTACTGCTTTCTTTCTCAAGCTTAAAATCTAACCAAACTTTGATACCAATTTGAAAGTAGGAATCAAATACTCTTTGTTTAGATGCTGAAACTTGTGTGTTTATTCAATGATGAAACGATGGCTTTTTATAGCCTTTTCAAGTAACTAGAAAACCTAAAACTTTTACCACGAAACAGAATTAGTACTACAACTACTTAATCGAGATAATAGGCCATAAGTAAATAAAAGACTCGTTCCACACAACAGCTTCTTCCTTGCTCCTTACTTGGAATTTACTGCTTCCAATATATATATATATATTTATATATATTTACACACACTGTAAGAACCCATTAAAATACCTATACATTCCTTAATCTATACCTATTAGCATGTACGGAACCTATCTTAGTTTTGTTGCGAAAAACGAGCGGAAACCGTGGAGTAAAACGCAAACGCACTGGAGAGAACGCGTAGGCGACATCATGGCATGAAAACGCGAAGGCGACGGCACCGGAGAGATACGAGGATGAAAACGCAAACGCACTGGAGAGACGGGATTGGCTTTAGTGAAGGTAATGAGAAGGTAGGGAGCCGTAGGAGATGAAAGCTTTTTTTTTGTTCTTTCGGAACCATAACGACGCATTTTGAGTGTTTGTATGATTATTAATCGGACATAGTTTAAATTGAATAATTAAGGTTTGTTTTTTTTTGTTTTTGTTGGCTAATTATTCGTGTTATTCTTTCTAGAAGTTTTTGTTAGTAATCAATTTATCATTATTATGCTTTGGTGAAAGATAATGTGATTAGTGGAGTATTAATTTATTATTATTAAGGGTTAATGAAGATAATAAGTTAGTGGAATTTTAATTTAAAATATCAATATTTTGTATTCTTTATTTCCAACAATTTATCTAAACGATTCAGATTTAAATCATTATAAAAGTAATTAAAAAATTCAGAGTTACATTATATAATAATATATATAAATTAAATCATATTATTTATTTTTAATTGAAATTAAACAATACAATATATATTTTTTTATATTTATATTTGATCTTATTGCATGAATACTAAAATGCAACATTGAGATATTGAAATTTAAATTGAGATGAATTTTAATTTGAATTATATCAAACATAAATTTGAATATAATTAATTTAAAATTAGTTTTTAAAAAATTAAATTCCTGCAGTATGATATATAAGAAATGGAATAATTAATATGACAAATTCAATTACGAAGTAAAACCTAATAAATTTAAATTATCTTTTAGCCTCAGAAGACTGATGCTTTTTGTATTTTGTCATGGAGTGTTTCTTTTTCCAATCATTGTGAGATATTTAATTTAAATACATTTTGTAGAGTAAAATTGTAACGTATTATATATTTCTTTGGTGTCTATTGTTAATATTTCAGACACATTCATATAATAATTGTTTGTCTAATCATTCTGATTATGAAAAACTTTGTATTTATATAGTTTGGCGGTACCATTTACAAGAGTTAGTTAATTGATTATCACAAATTCAATCTCGATTATCACGTTTTTTTTAAACATTTCGTTTTATTTAAGTTTCCTACGCTCTATTTTTTTTTTTTGGATAAGAATGTTACAACTATTTAAATTTCAACTGAAGTAATTTATATACAACTAGTTTTAAAGATAAGAGCAAACTTGTTATAATATATTGTATCAATATGATTTTATGATCTAATATTTGTTGACTGATTAAATTAGAAATGCAATTATTTATAGTGATTAAAAATAATAATGTGGCCCTTATGGATAATATAAGAAAACTTACCAGAAATAAATTTAAAAGGTTTACAACTATTTACATGAGATGTTATTATTTAATTGGGAGAACAATATATTCAATTGATTTTTTTTAAATTTATCAAGGTTTAAGAAAACGTTAGACGTTAAAATAATATATATATATTTAATATAAGCAAAACGGAAATATTTAATTCGAAATATTTATAATTAAATAAAAAACACACATATAAATAAATAATTTTAGTATTTACAAAAATATTATAAATTTTGAATTCACAATATAAACCTTATGAAAATAAACATCATCATAAGAAAATAAAATATAAAAAACGAACGTCGAGTGAGGGCGATATTAGACAAGACAAGGACGAATGCGAGTGATGAAACCGATGGCGGAGACGAAACAAAGACGAATAAAGACAATGACAAGAGATGAAAGCGATGATAACATATGAGAGTTGATGACGGATAAGAAACGAGAATGAAGATAAGACGGGGATTAGAGATGAAGGCGAGGATGAGAGACTTAGGTAAAGTAAATATACGAGAGATGATGCAATAAATATAAGCTGGCGAATGCAATGATGAAAGTAAAGGCCATAAAAGATAAACACATGGATGAATATCATTGTTAGTTTTTTAGGTACCAAAATGACGTCGGCGTCAATTTTTTTTAAAAGACCATCTAGAAATTAGTGAGACGATTAGAGATGCCCAACGTCTAGACAACGCCTATGCAGACGTCTAGAAGGATTTTTAGGACATTGAAATTTACATAAGGTTATATTAACTTAATTTTTGTTATAAAATTGAGTCTAATTAAATTTAAAAGGGAATATAGCATGAAAATATCATACTATTTTATTTTAGTCTATAAAACACGAATTATTATCTTCAACCTAAAAAAAATCCAAATTTATTATTTTTGGCCTTAAAAACACTAACTTTAGGAGTATAGTGTAGAAAATACCAAAAGTTTTAATTTTTGCTATAAAACACAAATTATTACTTTTAACCTATAAATTTTGAATTTTTAAGTTTTGTCTAAAAAAATACAAACTTATCAAATGAATCATATTCATATACAAACACTAACTCTTGGTAAACTTCCTTTAGTGTTTACGATGCATAATTATTTTTCTACAAAGTTTCAACCGTTTCAAAATAAAATCTGAATTTCACCCGATTTCAACCCGAAATCCATATTCAATAAAAAAACAACCCATATTTCAACCAAATTTTCATTGAAAATTCGAATTCCATCCAATTTTAGAAAGAATTTCAGTCTAATTTCAAATGTAGTAAGAAATCCGAATTCGAACCAATTTCAACCGGAAATTTGGATTCAATCCAATTTAAACCTCACTTCAACCGAAGATCAGAATTTCATCGAATTTCAACAAGAATTTCAACCCAAAATCTGAATTAAACCCAATTTCAACCGAAAATTCAAATTCCACCAAATTTTAGTAAGTAATTCAATAACATTTCAACCCGACATCCAAATTCAATCGGATTTTCGGTTGAAATCGAGTTGAAATTAGGTTAATTCAAATTTCGAGTTGAAATTGTTTCGAATTTGGTTTTTATGTTGAAATGCTTACTGAAAATGGATGGAATTCGGATATTCGGTTGAATTAGGTTGAAATTGGATTTTGAGTTGAAATTCTTGTTCAAATTGGGTGAAATTTGGATTTTGGGTTTGGTTTGAAATTGAGTTGAATTCAGATTTCGAGTTGAAATTTGTTCAAATTTGGATTTTTTTTAATTCGGATTTGGATTGAAATCGGGTTGAAATTGGATTTACCAAGAGTTAGTTTTTGTGTATGGATATGATTAATTTGATAAATTTTTATTTTTTTAGACAACACTAAAAATTCAAAGAGTTAAAATATAATTTATTAAAATATAATTTAGTGTTTGTGTTTGTATATGAATATGATTAATTTGATAAGTTAGTGTTTTTTAGACAAAAATTTACAAATTCAAAATTTTTAGATTCAAGTAATAATTTGTGTTTTATAGGTAAAAATTTAAAAGTTTGGTATTTTCTACACTATATTTCTAAAATTAGTGTTTTTAAAGCAAAAAAATATGTTTGGAGTTTTTAGGTTGAAGATAATAATTCATATTTTATAGATTAAAATAAAATAATTTGATACTTTTTATACTATATTTTCTAAAAAAGTAAAATAGTTTATATATATATATATATGAATTTATTATTTATTTTTAATTAATGTCGAAATATACAAGGAAAAGAAATATCCTCAAAATTTACATTGTACATAGGAAAATATCCTTAAAGATTTACATTGTACATAGGAAAATATCCAAATAATAAGGAAAAGAAATGAATGACAAGAAAAAAGATACAAAGATCGAGAAAGTAAGCATAATATTTAGGAGGAGATTGAAAAAAGATGCTTCAGGCAAAATAAAATCCAAAGGAGAAAAAGGCGAGAGGGGCATAAATGGAACACGACAGCTTTTAATAATAGATAAAAGGTGTAAAGCGATATTGTTGTTTTTCACCAAATTATTTTTGGTTGTTTATTTCATATTTATTATCTTTCCGTGCTAAAATGGCCTTCAACACTCTTAAACAACTTTCGTTTTTTTTACAAAATTAAACTATGTATTTGCAATCTTTTTTTACAATAAAAAAATCTCAAAATATTCTTTATACCATTAATTTTATGAATTTTGTATAACGCTGGATTTTCAAATATAAATGACTTAACGTTTATCAATTATTTTATTAATTTGGAAATTTTTCACTAAGTACATCACATGATATATCACATCAAATATTGAAAATGTTAAAGACAATACGTATAACGGAAATATCGGAATAAAAATTTGTGTTATATCTATGCAACAATTTCTAAATACATTTGTTTCATCTTACAATGCATTTAAGAATACCGCGGTTAACTTTTCCTCAGTTAGACAATGAATGTAAAAATATAAATTCCAAAACCGGGTTTTACTAGTACTACCAATATCTGCTACACATTCAAGAAATTCTCCAAAGATCTTTTTCTATCTCTAAATGTATATCTCACAATTTACTCAATGTTTGATTATTCTTTCAAGCTTTTATCATCCTCATTTTATAGAAGACGTTTTAAACACACTTGCAGAAAATTCGAAAACACCTTATCTGAAATTTCAGCCCGTCAAGTTGTTATGAACAAGTCAAATCTAATAAACTCTTAGCAATGTTGATCAAACCCACTCCCCAAGATTCTCAACAACCTTTGATCAAGTTCATTCCCTAAGAATCTCAACAACTTTAAACCAACACAAAACAACCTTTCTAATTAAACTATATTTCAAACATTAACAATCTTTTCCTTAAAATTTTTGATCACGCAAACACAAACTTATGCATAAAAATGAAGAACATTACTCAAGCACAATCATCACAAGTCGTTAGGTCATTCACTACGTCATGCTTTGATAACCATATATCCAACGCTAGAACCTCCATTTTCTTCTCATGTTTGTGTCATCAGATATTCAAAATCAAGAAACATTAATCACATAACAAAATGAACCAATTTAAATATTGACCATTGATTTTTCTTGTGTAAGGTTCTACAACTTGGTGTTCTTCCATATCTTTCCTCAAATGATGAAATATATTCGATTACATTTGCATTATGTCTTGATGTCATTCCACCATTGTTATAAAAAAGGCTCAAGAAGAAGGAAATCATTTTTCTTTCAGAATTTGAAAGGATAATGAAAATCAATCTACAAACATGCTTATAATATCCAATCTTTTAAACAATTAAAAAATCCTTTAAATGTTTAAATGTACATCACTTCCCCATTTTCTATTATTAACCATGTTCGACAGTCCGTTCTTTTTAAACCATATTTAATAAAATCAAAGACAAATAAATAAGAAAAATAAAAATAAATTTTAAAGTTACCTTTTCTGTGTAAGTGTGTACTTAACCTATCACCGGATTCACTCAGCAGTCTTTTAGTACACTTATTAGCCAACTTTTTTTCCTCTTCGTTTTCTTTTCTTTTTCTATGTTCTCTACTTCTAGTAAGTTGTTTAGATACAATTGTTTCAGGTAACACATTCCAGACTACCTTTTTGTGGATATACTCTTATATTCTATTTGAATCATAGCATATTATTTAAGCATAATTTAGCTTTGAGCCTTATGATGTTACAAAAACTGAATTTGAATGTCTCTCAATTTATACTCGAACAATATACTCATACCAACCTCTGTTTAGAAATATAATCCTTTTATGATCCATCGAGTCATTAGAAGAGTAAGAGAACTAAACCTTTTTTGTTTACGTCAAACATTGAATCTTGAAAAAGAATAAATTTGCTAGCATATGTGTATTTCAGTAAAGCTTTAGCGAGATTGATAATCCAAGTACAAATAAACTGATCATTAGTTCCAAAAATTATGCTCGCTTTCTTATATACTAATCTTCATTTTATCTCAAGTCGGTTTAAAGAGTCATGACTAATAAACATAATTGCTTAGAGTTCACAAACTCTAAGGGATTTTTCCAAATACGCATAACGATTCAAATCGATGGGTTTTATTGAAGATGTCATTTAGTTGACGACCGATAGACATATCTTCAGTTTCCGTTTGTTTTCTTTGAAGATTTCCAAATACTGATTCATTCTAACTTGTATATCTATCTGAAATGGTTGTACATATCAAGATGATCAAGACTTAGTTTAAGAATACCTCAAACCAAATTTGAATATGTAAATTTTACCAAGATTTAATCATCTTTCGTCACCTTCAAACTCTTTTGTTTAGCTCACCACACATATTAATTGTTTGATGATCGCATACCTGAAAGAATACATTTTCTATCATTATTCATAATATTACATTTCTTTGTGTAAATTGTACTTTGTAATCACAACACAATTGACTAATGTTAATCAAATTAGCAGTCAAGCCCTACACATAAAGACATTCTTTAACATGGGCTCTCTAGGATTTGTACTTCTTGTCCATTTATTTTCCATTTATTTCCATCACCAAGTGTAACACTTCCAACATTCACTCTTTCACTACAATTTGATAAAAGTTCTTTATTCCCTGTCATATGTGTAGAACATCCACTATCATAGTATCAAGTGTGAGATTATCGTTTTGACTAGTAATATAAGAAACTTTGCATTGTTGATCACATTTTCTTATCCAAATCTGTTTTAATCTGCGTTTAAAATACTTATCTGGACTATCTCTCAATTTTTTAAACATTTGTGATGTTTATGTCCCAAGATTCACCACTAATAACATCTCACAATGTTATTTTGATGATTATCAACTTTAATTTGAGACATTCTTCTAATTAAACCATGTACACTTGAAGACGAGTAACTTGTATTTTCACTCGAAACAAACTTCATTTACGAAATTTTCTTACTTCCAACGTATCCAATTCTATGATGATTGATATCTTTCTTTCCCGTGGCCAACAAATGATCAAGTTTTTTTGTTCCATTCATGAGCATTTTCAATTGCTTCTATGTTTTTTAAGTTGTCTCTTAGTCATTACAACTTCTTGCTATCACCTTCTTCTTTGATATTGTTTTCGTCTTGATCAATTATTCCAATGAATTCCACAAAATTTGCATTACCTTCTCACTATTTTCTTCAGATTTTGAACTGGAATCTACACATTCATTTCTAGTGTATCCAAATCCTTTACAATTGTAACATTGGATTTCACAAAAATTCTTCAACGCACTTTCTCATTTTAGAATGTTCAAACATTTAGATTTGATATGTCCAAATCCAATGCATTAGTGACATTGTACTCTCCATTTTCCTTTTTTCTCGGTATATTCTCTTCAATTTTTTTGTGTTACATTCCAGTTCGCTTCTTCATGAATTTTCCAAAATTTTTGGCTAACAATGTCACATTTTCTTCCAAGTTATTCAACCTCAAACTTTCTTCTATTGCTTGGAGAATAATTCCTTTGTACATAATCCTTGTTGGTAGAATCTTGTTAAAGTTCATCAAGCTCCAATTCATATGCAACAAGATTTATGACAATTTCCTTGAAACTCATCGTATTTGTATTTAGAGACATATATCGTATCCTTCTGAGAATACAATTTTTCGATAAATACCTCAAAATATTTTTTACCAGCTTTTTATCTTTGTATTTCTGCCCAATTACACTTGCCTTATTTTCAAGTGCATTCATCTCCCTGTTGAATTCTATTACACTTTCGTATTCATTTATCTCTAATTTTTCAGACTGATGTTGTAAGATATCAAGACGAGTTCTTTTAACATCTAAGGAACCTTCATGAATGGTCTCTAGTGTGTTTCATGTTTTTTTTTGTAGATTCACATACTTGAATTTGTTTGAGCTCATTATGTTCATAGATGAAAAATTACTCCAAGTGTTTTAGAGTTGTAAGTTGCATTTCGTTTCTCGCTTGGCATCCATTGATTATATGGTTTCTTTTTAGAATTTCCATGTTCATCGATCACCATGGGAGGACTCCATCTATTCTTCAACACATTCCATCCTAGTCAATACCTCTAATATTGCACGCATTTTTACTTTCCAATACCCATAATTTGATGCTATGAGCATGATTGACTTTCCAAAAGAATACATATCTCTTGGAATTTCTATTTTGTCTGTAAACAATTGATAAAATATCTAGCTTGGGCAACATGCTATGATACCAATTGAAAATGTTAAAGCTAACTCGATACCACAAATATAGAAATGAGAAATTGTGTTTTACCGACCTATTGTTTTTTATTCATGTATCAATCTCCAAATACACTTATTTCGTCTTACAAATGCACTTGTGAATACCACAATTATAACTCCCCCAAGTTATACCATGAAAGTGAAAATCTAAGTTAAAAAACACACACTATACCCGTCTTAACAATCTCTTTCACATACTCAAACAACTCTTTAAATATCTTTTTATGTCCAAAAGAGTATATTCTTCCAAGCTTCCACTATCCTCATTTTATAGATGTTGTTTTTAAATGCACTTGCCGAAAATCCAAAAAACATCTTATCTGAAATTTTAACCTACCAATTTGTTCATGACCAAGTCAAATCCAATAAACTTTGAGCAACATTTGATCAAGCCTACTCCCTAAGAGTTTCAACAACTTATGATCAAATTCATTCTCCAAAACTCTCAACAACCTGAAACAAACATAAAACATCATTTCTAATCAAATGATATTTCAAACATTAACATAAATATGCATATTTTATATCACCATCATAAATACATACATATATGTATATACTTATATATATAGGCAGTCACACATATACCTGATCAAGCATGCAAAAATACGTACATATATATATATATATATTTTCATAAACACGATATAGAATGTATACAAAGTATTTTTTATACTCAAATTTGAGTATTTATATCAGAAGAGTACGCTAATAAAAATTCGGAATTGGAATATGAAAACATTTGATCAATCATTAGACCCTTCATTTTCTGGAAATAGAAACGTAATTTTAGTGGTATAAATAGTAAACAATTTTTTGGTGGACCGAATGAAACCTTTCACCATTTTCGTGTCCCCTTCATTACCCTTTTGTCGACGTCCGATTAGAACGATGATATTATATTTGTGGCCCACGGAAAACATGAGTGAATATATACATCTATATATCTATATATACATACGCCCACGTACATGCATGTATGTGAATATTGTAGAGTCTACAATGCGAGTGAGTATATATATTTCCGTTGATATAAACCGGTTTTAGTGGCGTTCCAAGTTTTAATCTATATAGTCCTTCAAAATATACATGTATCGTTAATACTGAGATGCAACTTTTCTTTGGTTATAAATATATATATATATATGTTCAATTTAATTGGGAGTACGATTCCAATACATATTCAAATAAATATTTTGTACAATGATTTGAATATCAAATAAAAAAACCGAAAACCACTTATCTGAATTCACCTGTACAATTAAGTAACATGAGTTATTATTGTGTTATAACTCAATATAGTAAAAAAAAATTAAACACATCTACGTGATTCTACATCAAGTGAGAAATTGACAATTTTTTTGTAGGATAAAAAATTTATATATATCCCGAAAGATAAAATATTACACATAAAAAAAAGATATTTAAAAGTACGAGTACTATTATTATCAAAAGTTTCCATTATATTTGCATGATTGCATTTTATCGTAATTTTCGCAAAATTCTCAATGAAACAAAATATCTTATCCATTATGTCTATTTAAACCCTAACTCAAATGCTAGTCCCATATCAGTTTTCCCCTATAACATAACAAAAGCCATGTTTCTTGCCACCACCACTCACGGCCACCGCATGGCCGTCGCAACCGCCACCGACCAAGTCCGGTCATGGCGGCTCCTCCACGCTATCGTCCATCTCCTCCTCCCATCTTGCTATCCCACATTCGTGGAGCCACCACACCCACATGACAACCCTCATGGAACCAAAAGGAAACACAAGAACCACCATATTAACCACCGTAATGCCAATGTAAATTGGGAAATAAAACGGGTTACTTCTTCCCGACCCACTACATTTACCGGCACGATCTTCGGTCTCCGACGAGGACGAGTCAGCATCTGCATCCAAACAGCCTCATTCAAAACCCTAAACCCCATTATTATACTACTTGAACTCGCCGTCCCCGTGAATATTTTAGCCCGGGAAATGCAAGGAGGGTTTCTGAGAATCGCTTTAGAATCAAACAGCACGTATCAATATGATGACCACGACCATTATCTGTCTCCTCTGTTGTCAACACCATTGTGGAACATGTACTTTAACGGTCGAAAAGTAGGTTTTGCCATAAAAAGAGAACCTTTGAAGGTCGAGCTCGCGGCGTTGAACGTGCTCAGCACGGTGACGGAAGGCGCCGGAGTTTTGGACGGAGGCGAAAAAGATCATATTATGTACTTAAGGGCAAGATTCGGAAGAGTCTATAGATCCCTTGATTCCGAATCTTTTCATCTCATTGATCCACATGGACTCGTCGGACAAGAACTTAGTTTTTTCTTTTTCCGATCCTCATGAAGGTGATGATGTTGATGAGTTTGTGGATCGTCGTCGTTGTGCCTTTTTCAAAAATAAGTTTTTTTTTTCTTTCTGATTTTTGATGAAGATTATACATAACAGTTCACGGTGATCTTGTATGGAATAATGGCGACCATGAGCTCATCATGTATTCCTAAGTTCCTTAAATGCAAAGGTTTTTGTATATATTCTTTTTCGGGTGAATTTTCAAATTACAAGGTCAATCATTAAAATAAAATATTCCAAATATTTCGTATTTTTGTTCTTGTATATAATCCAGAGTTTGGATTTTCGAAAAGTAAAAATATAAATATAATATCTGATATAGATATTTGTATACAGTTATAGTAGAAAATATATAGATAATTCAATAAAATAACCAATAAACATAATAACTAAAATTTCTTTTAAATAAACCAAAAATCCATATTTCTTAGTAAAATCAAATATTTATACAATTTGATACAAATAAAAATAGTGATTTTTTTCGGATATTCTACCTATATTCACCCCTAATTTATAATATACTTATTAAATTTGTTTTTATATATAAATCAAAACATATTTAGTAAATATGAATGGTCTATGTTTTTTGAGATTACAAATTTAACCATTTCAGTTCTAACAAGTTATGTTATTGATTCTCCTTCCATGGTTTGATTAGATCAGTCAAAATATAAATACAAGAGAGTTATGTAACTCTCTTACAAATCAACAACTAATTTTCAATTATATCTTTCAATACATCCTTTAGATTGGTGCATAAAGATCACGAGTGTCCAATTTGGAACATAAGTAGGAGAACAAATGATGTTCCAAGGTTTTGGTAAAAATATTTGCCATCTGTTTGGATGAACAAACGTGTGCAATTGCAATCTGGCCCCGTTTGAGCTTATCCCGGATCTAATGACAGTCGATTTCTATATATTTAATCCACTTGTGAAACATTGAGCTCGATCAATGAAGTGCAGCTTGACTGTCATTAGATATGTCAAATTGGGTTAGGTTTAGTGGGTTAACCCAATACAAATGAGTTCTTGATAAATGAGCATAAATTTATATGGGCTTAATGGGGTTAAAACCCATTTACATTCATTTTAATGAGTTTTACCCATTTAGCCCATTAAGCCCGTTTATCCTTCACTTCAAATTCACCGTCATTCCGAATATCCGATGACCTCTATTTTGTTCGATTTGTCTAAATTTTAACCCGATTTCACCCAATTTCATCGAATTTCAAATCGTCACCCAATTTTAACTCGATTTCACTCAATTTCCCCAATTTCACCTAATTACTCGATTTCACCTACTTTCAACCATATTTCACCCAATTTTAACTCGATTTCATCCAATTTCACCGGATTTCAAATTTATTTCACCCAATTTTAATCCAATTTCTACTTGATGTCTTCACATTTAACTGAATTCCAACCTGATTTCATCCAATTTTGACTCAATTTCACCCAATTTTAACCCGATTTCATCCAATTTCACCGGATTTCAAATTTAGCTCACCTAATTTTAACCCGATTTTAACTCGATTTCATCACATTTCACCGAATTTCAACCTGATTTCATCTTTTTGACTCAATTTCACCCAATTTTAACTTGATTTCACCCAATTTCACCAGATTTCAAATTTATTTCATCCAATTTTAACCCGATTTTAACAATTTTAACCCGATTTTAACTCGATTTCATCACATTTCACCGAATTTCAACCCGATTTCATCCAAGTATGACTCAATTTCACCCAATTTAACTCGATTTCATCCAATTTCATAGGATTTCAACCCAATTTCACCCAATTTTAACTCGATTTTAACTTGATTTCATCACATTTCGCCGAATTTCAACCTGATTTCATCCAATTTTGATCCAGTTTCACCCAATTTCACCCCAATTATAACTCGATTTCACCCAATTTTATTGAGTTGAGATTCAATGACATTGGGTGAAATCAAGCTAAAATTCGGTGACAATGAGTGAAATCGAGTTAAAATTTGGTGAAATCAGGTTAAATTGGATGAAATCGATTTAGAATTTGGTGAAATTGGGTTAAAATTAAATGAAATCGAGTCAAAATTGGATGAAATTGAGTTGGAATTCGGTGAAAACAATTGGATGAAATCAGATTAAAATTTGGTGAAGTTATATGAAATCGAGTTAAAATGAGGTGAAATCGGTTTCATAAATTATTTGTTTAAATATTGATACATTAATTATAATATCTATTAT
The DNA here is from genome assembly GCA_036759665.1 of Gynandropsis gynandra. NCBI lineage: Eukaryota > Viridiplantae > Streptophyta > Magnoliopsida > Brassicales > Cleomaceae > Gynandropsis > Gynandropsis gynandra. The sequence goes on from CM071870.1 coordinate 941,670, forward strand.
ATATAAGTATATGTCATAAATGTTAAATGATAAAAATATATATACATATGTTAATTATATGAATAAATCCGTTTAGTCCATTTAACCCGATCTATATAACCCATTATTAAATGGATCGGGTTGAAACCAACCCAATTAAACTATCAAACCCATTTAATTTTAATGGGTTGGTATAACCCAACCCATTGACATCTCTAACTGTTATAGAATATTTGCATGGACCGTCGATAAAAGAAAACAAAGAAACGAAAAAACGCCTTAAACCATTTGAGTTCACAAGTGAATAAGGCCAACGCGATACTCCGCTTCCGCCGATGAAGATGCGACTATAATTTTTAGGCATGAGCAACTAATTTCCAATTATATATCCCAATAATATATAAAAAAATAAAGCAGATAATAAATACTGAAAACATATATAAAAACCCCTTATTTTGTTAATTATTTCAGTCAGAGATGATATAATCCAATGTCGGAGATGACTATGTGAATTTCATATTGACACGTAACACTTGTCTCCTATTATTTATATATATATATATATATATATATATATATTGATTCTGAATAGTTAACTTAAGGCCAGGTTTACTATTTGATTACAAATATATTATTAAAAATCTTCAAATTAGAATAATAAAAATCATTGTTAAATCCTTTGATTTTTAATGTTTTATAGATAGAATCAATCAAAAGTTCGTATCCAAATTTATTTAAAAGAAGCAACAAACTCCTATTTCTCTTTATATTTGTTTACTTTGCTTATTTCCTATCGTGTTTAAAAATTTTGTGTATAACCCTTTCCGTTTAAAATTCTATTAAATCTTTTAATTTCAACCCGATTTTATCTAATTTTAACTCGATCCAACCCGAAATTAATTTAGATCCGATTTAGACTCAATTTTGGCTAGAATTTGAAACCAATTTTGACCCGATTTAAACTCAATTTTGACTAGCATTTAGGTTCAATTGTGGCTTGGTTTATACTTAATTTTGATCATAATTTAAAACCAATTTTAACCAAAATTTGGATCCAATTTTAATTTTTACCCGATTAAAATTCGAATAAATATAAAATTTTAACCGAACTAAACCTTAATTAAAGAAAAACCGATTCTTATCTAAATTACACCGAAATACCAATAAAACCCGAATTAAGATGAAATTTCAACTGAATTAAACCGATTAAAACCCGATTCAGTATGAAATTTGAACCGAACTCATCCGAAATTTAAACAAAAAATTATTTTCCGTTTATTAGAATTATAACCAAATTTAATCAAATCGAGTAAAAATCATACTAATTTCGGGTTAAAAATCGAACAACCCGTTAAAAATCGATTTTTATTTATATCTCGGTTTATTTTTTTTAATTTCATATTTCTTTGAGTTTTTAATGGTATGGAAATCAAACTTGGGTCAAATTGTACACAATTCGAGTAAAAATCACACTATTTTCGGGTTAAAAATTGAACAAACCGATAAGAACCGATTTTTGTTTAAATTTCGGTTTAATTTTGTTGAATTTTATATTGATTTGATTTTTAATGGTATGAAAATCAACATTGTGTCAAATTGTACACAATTCGAGTAAAAATCATATTAATTCTGGGTTAAAAATCGAATAACCCGATAAGAATCGATTTTTGTTAAAATTTCGGTTTAATTGTTGAATTTCATATTGATTCAGAATGGATTTGGATAAAATCTAAATTGAACCCAAATCATGGTCAAAATTGAGTTTAAATCGGGTTAAAATTGAGTCTAAATTGGATCAAATTTGAACCTAAATTCTAGTCAAAATTGATTCTAAACCAAATCAAAATTAGATGTAAACCGAATAAAATTTGATCTAAACCGAATCAAAATTGAAAACGGAGTTTAAGCGGAAAAATATATAGACAAAAGTTTTAAATAGGAGAAGAAAACAATATGTTGGTCGAAACACAAAAGAGGAAATAAAATGAGTACCAGAGGGAGAAATATGAGTTTGTATTAATTCATAAATGTACAATAAGATAAAAATCATAAAGGTGCGTATATCGATTTTATGATATAGTATATGGACGAATACATATAAATATAAATATATATATCTACGAAATATCCATAATTTAAAAATCGATGTAAAATGATAATTCACATTTATTATTATTTTAAAAAAAATTAAATAAGAGAAAATGACTCTACTTAGAAAACCAGCCAAAAGGCGGACCCACGGATCATTACGTGCCAATAAAAAGTAAATAAATTTGCTTCCCAAACTGAACTTGACCGACCGACCTGTCTCATATGATATATTTGTTTAAAAACTAAAGCTAATATATTTTTTATCTAAATGAAAAAACAAATTTAGATGAATAATCGATATATACATAGATATTGTATGGATATATTAACCCGTATATAATTATTAAAACATTGTGCATATAGAGATATATATATCAATTTTTAAAAAAAAAACAAAACCAAAATTAAGTTCTGAAATTAAATTTTAAAAAATATTGTTACCAACATAAAATCCAGTTTTTTTTCCTAAAGATCCAATGATTTATATTTAATTTGGCCCATAAAATCGTTAAATCAGACATTTTAGTTTTCTAGTCATGGTGTTGATATGTTAATGAAAGTTAAAATACCATATGTGTCTTTATAACTCGTTATATAAATAAATCCAACGAAGATTATTACAAAAATCTAATATAATGATTGATTAGAGTTTGATCAATGTACCATCGGCTCAATTTTAGCCGAGCCGATCTCATCGACTCCATTTTGAAGACTAGGGGAAACGGGCTATTTAAATCTGAGGCTTAATATTATTTTTATTTTTTATCGCTTCACAAAATTAAAAGCAAAAATAAAAACGGTAAGTTTATTTAAGAAAAAACAATAATGGCCAAATTAAGACATTTAGCAATATACGGAGTTCGATCATATTATTCACTATTAAAACGATTAGGTATATACCCGCGCGATGCGCGGGAAGATATGAAAATTGTAATTTTTAGAATGAATATAAATGTTATACATTAATGAAGAAGTGGTCGTATTTGACGAAGTATTGAATAAAATATATCAAGATCAAATAGCTTTGAAGCTTATTATTACAAAGAGAACGTCAAATTTTTTGTAAACAAAACTCCTTATTATTAATTAGAGCTTGGGAGTTTCATGTTTTCGACATTAGTCTTATGTTCCATACATCCTTATGTGAATAGCATTTATAACCGTAGAAATATATATTTCAACATATATATATATACTGAAATAAAAATTTAAATAATAAAATAATTATATAAAACAACTCATACATAATACACGTTATAATCTAGTACTAATAATGATACATGGACCATGATTAAGAAACTTCTGTATTTTAAAGACTTTTTTATTGGTTTCTCCTCCTAATATTTGGTTTGAAATTTAAACTAATTTATGGAAATTTAGATTTAATATTAAGACATCTAATATCTTGAGCTTGTTCATAACAGAAAATTGTTTAAGCCTCACTTTCACGGTCTCCCCGAGTGAGAAATTTGGAGCTTCCTTTGCGTTTAATATCCATGGATGTTCTGAAAATACATCAGTTACAGTACATTGGCTTTCACTGCCGATGTCTCCTTTTTATTCGCAAAGAGAAAGTTCTCCGGTTTAAGATCCAGATGCATAACACCGTGCTTATGACACATCTGCAATACAGATTGCATTGGGCATGAAAGATATCAAAAGAACAATTGTAAGTATGATAAGTGTTCTGGAGTAAGGACAAACCAAACCATAAAGACAAAGAGAGCAACTTGCGGCAGAAAAAGCATCAAGAAGTTTAAATCAATATCGACATGAGTATATACCGCGCAATCAAATACAAATGAGTACTACCCCAACAAAATTCGTTGATTTGCGGCAGAATGACCATAATGTATATATACAATAATGTATATATACAAAATTAAATAATGTGTCTCGACGAACCTTGAGAACATGATGAACTCCAAGAAAGACTTCGTTGGCAAGGCCCAGACCAAGTATCTCCATCCTCTGGCATTGGTGGCAACGAATCCAAATACTTCACACCAAACTTCCATCTGCAAAAGAAAAAAAAATAGCTCATTCAAGATTATCAAAACAGCGTAATAGTCTAAATACATTGGATGTTCACAGTAACTGCACATCAATACCGTGGGCAACAACTTACCATGTTAAGCCTAACGAATACACCCATTTTTATTCCCCAGCAACTATCAGAATAGGGAAGTCCTCTTTAACAGCAGAATCCAATATCTTGAACATCTCCTTTGGATTTGTGATCTTTCTGTTGACCAGGAGTAACTACAAGGAAATAATTTGATACAGTCTAGTTATGGCTTGTCCAACATGGCAAAGAAAATGGAAGGTTTTGGTTCAGACCTTGCAATCATGGAATTCGGCTTCATCTTCCCCCGATCAGTGACAAAATAAGATGATAAATACCTACGATTGAACTGCATTCCTCCAACAATCTGAAGACTGTTCTCTAAGGATTTTCCTTTCTCAGTTGTCACCACACCAGTCCTCCCCACTTTCTGAAGAGCATTTCCAATCTGCGGATATGAAATCCAATCCCTCTGGTTATACTCGTTCTCATGCCCAAACTCTATATTGAAGTGTGTAAGGAACATAGAACATTGAGATCAGGACAAACTAAACTGATATCACGTCAAATGGATTTGAACCTAACTAAACGATATGGGACAATACAACATAACATAATTAACACAACCTAATTAATAAAAGTAAGGAACATTGAAAGTACCGCGGAATCTGTTGTGAATTGATCGGGAAGAAAACAGAGGATGGCTGAATCTTCAACTCTTGTTGATTCATACGTCGATTCTTTCCGTTAAGAAATCTTTTGCCCACTCTCGTCAAAAGATCAGCTCCATTACATCTCAAACACTTATCATCGTAAGTTAAGTAGTACTCGTTCAAACATTCGAATAAGAACGGGCTGCAGAGGTAATAAATAGCAGTGTCAAATATGAACAAAACAGAACCCAAGTTGTGTAATATTAAGACAGTATTTGTGACCTTGTCTTATCAATTGAATCTGAAGACTTAACCGTGTTCTATATTACGTAAAAAGGATCAATAAAACTTACTTATACAACGCAGCAAGTCGAACAAGCTCACTATAGTGTGTAGGATAGAACTTAGTCTTTCTCCAATCGAACCATACGGAAGCAAATATATGCGTAGGTGTATCCTTTAGTAACTCATCAAGATTTGGCATGGCAACTGCTACTTTGTATCTGTAAAAACGGGAAATTTATAACTCGAATATACATATATAAGGTGTATATAGGCGGGTATATAGGCGATATCTCGACTTACCCATCTTTCACGAAGCTGTTTTTGAAAAAATCGAGCTCAATTGTCTCTGAAAAAACTACGACACAAGCATCTCGATGTTGAGAAAGTAAACTCTCTAGCCCTCTTTGATGTCTAACATTATACATCCATGGTGGTGAATTCCATACCATAAACACTCTCATACTGCATTTACCGTTACTGAAGAACGAATCCATGAAGTTTGAGAACGATAAACTTGGATCCAGACCAGGGTAATATCCCCATCTTGTTCCGTCTGCGTATAAATGTCCCGCGTATTCATTCTTACTCTCATGAACCTCAGAGCCTGCATTCTTCAGTTCTATTGAATCAGAAACAGAAGAACTCTTCTTTTCATTTCTTTGATTACCGTCGTTCAATTCGTTCAACCCTTCGTTACGTCCCTTCTTATCATTCTCCTGGATGAATTTCTCGACATTAACATTCCTCGCATCATTGTTCAATGTCTTACGATCACCTTTCTTCACTTCCTTTTCATCATCATCATCATCTACTTCTCTACTCTCTTGAACACTATTCTGTAACCTAATTCCATGTCTGGATTCTCTCAAATCTAATGGTTCTTTTTTGTCTGAAACACTCAAAGGCTTCTTTGT
>CM071870.1:949019-987480 GCA_036759665.1 Gynandropsis gynandra
CTGAGTATTCATTCTTGCTCTCATGATCCTCAGAGCCTGCATTCTTCAGTTCTACTGAATCAGAAACAGAAGAACTCTTCTTTTCATTTCTTTGATTACCGTCGTTCAATTTGTTCAACCCTTCGTTACGTCCCTTCTTATCATTCTCCTGGATGAATTTCTCGACATTAACATTCCTCGCATCATTGTTCAATGTCTTACGATCACCTTTCTTCACTTCCTTTTCATCATCATCTACTTCTCTACTCTCTTGAACACTATTCTGTAACCTAATTCCATGTCTGTTTCCTCTCAAATCTAATGGTTCTTTCTTGTCTGAAACACTAAAAGGCTTCTTTGTTCCAAAAGGGTTCTTCTTAAACTCATTCAACAGCCATTTCTGTACCACCTTATCCCCTCTGGTCAAGCCAGAGATCCCTACCCCATCTGGATCCTGCAACATCGGATTATTCAATGGATTCAATATCTCTATATTCGACTTGAACATTCTATCTCTCCTTAAGAAATCGCCTTGCTTATCAAACCAATCACCCCATCCCTCTCTCAAAGGCGACACTCTCTGACCGGATTTCAGTAATAAGGCGTCTTCGATGCTTGAAACCTCGATGATCTTCCTCCGGATTGCTTCGTCCACCGAAACATCATCAGATCCAAACGCAACCTTACTCTTTTCGTTAGAATGTTAAGGTTTTGATTCAAAACTAAACCCTGTGTAATCATAATCCCATTCGTCGATCGAAGTAAAACCCAGAAGCAGATGCCTTCTTCCGCAGCAACAGAACCTGGAGTCCTCGACTTATGATGCAACAGAGACCTCTCATAACTATTGTTCTCATTACCAGAAGCATATATACTTCTACCTTCTCCACCAAAACATTATCGAATAGAATGCCAATAAAAGCGTTGTTCCAGCCATTATTATAGCAACACCAATTATATCTCGATCTAGTATCGCAAACAGCCAGGAACCCCATGCGATAAGGATCAAGATCGGGGAAACCACCACCATCCATGCAAAAAGAGACAGAAACCCACAGAATGCACCAAGCTGAGGACCTTGCAATATTTTTGGCCATTTTCTAGCAAATATCCAGCTGCAAAACATAAGGCAAAAGCATTGAATTAACTATGGTTCATTTGACATCTATATCAATGTTCTGCAGAAAATATAACCCTTCCATTCAGCAATCAAATGAAATGTATAAGAGGTAATGTTTTAGAACATGACAACATCAGGAAATGTTCAAGCAAAAGGAAAGTTACCTATAAAGCCGCCATGGACGCCAATTAACTGCCCAAAGTATCCAGAAAGAGCCCGAACCGAAAAACGCAAAAAGGGTCAGAGGGATGAATCCGTAATGAGTCGCGACCTTTGCCTTCTTCAATGTCCAATTGGTCCATTCCTTCGCCACCTGAAACTTCGATTGTCGATCTAAAGAAGAAGATGATGAATGTTCGACAAAGCCGCAATTACATACTTAAGGAGATGGAGTCAAACCAGAGAAGAACCTGATCCGCCATAGCTAACGAAGAAATGGAAGAATCAGATAGGGCTGAGGAGTTGGAAGAGATTATGCTTAGGATCGGAGTTCATGCCGACGATGATGATCAGAGGGATGAATCTGCCGTCGAACACATGCTCGCAGAGCCGCTTCTCACTGTAGAAAGGGATTTCGTATATTGATACCAAATGAATTACATCAGTTATGATATAGATATACAAGATAATATGAAACCCTAATGGAGTAAATTACATTTTCCCTTGAATTCGTCGGGTTCATGGAGCAAGGTAAAGCGTCTGAGAGAGAGGGAATTATGGTGGAGACTGGAAAATTCAGAAGGTAAAGCGTCTGAGAAGGAATTACGGTGGAAAAAGGGATATTCAGAAGGTGAAGCGTTTCAGAGAGTCGAAGAGATTGTGGGAGAAGGCAGAAATAAAGTTGGGTTTGCTGACGTGGAACGCTCAGAGACGAGAAACGCTGAGAAGCCTCCAAAAACTTAAACTATTAATATATAGATTTGCAAAATCAGAAAGTTCACTGAGATAACCCAATTTATTAATAAGCATTATAGTGTTTTATTATGTTGCCATAGTTTAGTCTTTCTAATAGCTAATATATAACCTTCATTTATTCATAGTGTAATAAAATTACGTCATTTTTATAGCTAAATTTGATTATGTTCTTCCGAAAACATAATTTCGACTAGCTTTCTTCTATTATATGTCATATTAATATAAATATTAAACTATTTACAGTATCATTTATATGCTCAAAATTTGCGATTTTATGTTAAAAAAAATATGTTCCTTTATACATTTCTCTTACTCTTGGGGTTAAGCTGTTATATATCTAAAGCCAGAAAGAAAGTGTGATGATAGCTCTCTCTCTCTCTCTCTCTCTCTCTCTCTCTCTCTCCCCGATCTTAAATTCGTCTTTTTCTGAGGCAAAATTTGCAAGAAAGTTGAAGTTTTTCTTGGTGGGTATTTGACAAAATCTTATTTTTCTTTGTGGGTATTACTTATTTTGCTAGGGTTCGTATTTTGATGGGTTTAAACTCGGAGGAATTATCGTTCTTTGTCGGAGAAGAACATAATAAAGAGTTCAGCACCTGTCTGGTCGTTGAACATTAACTTTCATTTACTTTGTTTTACTTCTATATATCAATCAACATGAAGAGATCACTTGAAGGCTCCGATTCTCTCGGCGCCTTCATGTCCGCCTGCGTCCATGACTTCCCATCTATGATCGACGAGGAGGAGGGATGCCACGTGGCGGATACGGCGGCGGGGGAGAAGAAGCGGAGGCTGAACGTGGAACAAGTGAAAGCACTGGAGAAGAACTTTGAATTAGAGAACAAGTTAGAGCCGGAACGGAAGGTTAAGTTGGCTCAAGAGTTGGGTCTTCAGCCGCGACAAGTAGCGATTTGGTTCCAGAACCGCCGTGCGCGTTGGAAGACCAAACAGCTCGAAAGAGACTACAGCGTTCTTAAGTCCAACTACGATTCCCTCAAACGCAACCACGACGCCCTCAAACGCGACAACGACTCCCTCCTTCAACAGGTAATGAATACTTACTTGTTTGGTATTAAATAATCCTTATAGTTTTGTACATTTTAAACGATAATAAAATCAATTTTGGCTCATATTTAATATCTATTTGTCTAAATCATAATCTACATGATTACAGATTAAGGAGCTGAGAACTAAACTCAACATCGAAGAGACCGAGAGGAGGCATAATAATATTTTCTCCGTCAAGGAAGAAGATGAAGAACCGCCTCCGCCGCCGGGGACGGTTAACGACGTTACGGATATGAGTCACCGTGCACCGGTGATGTTCTCGGAGGATGTTGAGTTCGAGATGTTCGACATTTTCCCACGCGCCGACAGCTTCAAGGAAAGACCGGCCGACAGCAGCGACTCTAGCGCCGTCCTCAACGAGGAGTGCCACAGCCCCACGGCGGCGGCGATGACGCTGGGGTGTTTTAGTAATTTATTGAAGATGGACGAGTATGGAGATCTCTTCACCGGGGATGAGGCTTGCAAGTTGTTCGCCGACGACGAACACTGGTATTGTTCCGATCAGTGGAATTCGTGACAGAAAGGGGTAAATGTGATATTCTATGAAATATCTGGGGCCGAAAATGGAATTACCAAAACATAAACGGGATATGTCTGGTATGAGAGGAGATAGATAAAATCGGGGGGTAAAACCGGAAGGGTAAAAATCGCTCCAATGATTCACGTGTTGTTTTAGGTGAGAGTTTAAAGCACGTGTGGCCGTAATCTTAGAAGTTTTCATCCGAACGAGAACAACAATTTTGAAGATTGTAATGTAACGGATAAAATATAAACAAATCGAATTTTCATCCTTTACCATAATTATTCGGTAATCTCGCATTAAGTTAATTGTTAAACTAATGTATGTTTTGTTCTAAAAATTTGCAACAATATGCCAAATTCTGTCGTTCATGTCAGATCTGATTTCTAAGACAAATATTCATATTAATAAAAATTTGAACTTTATAGATTATAAATGCATAAATTCGTTCCAAATATGCTTTTAAATCCAATATAGCTTTTTTTTTACGACGACGTTAAAGTATACGAGCTTTTCCACGGCGTAACTGTTGTTTTCAGTATCATTAATTGGACAAGTAAACCTTTTTTTATAATTAAGTAAATAATTTTGAATAATATATATATAATATTAAACCACCTTCAATTTTATATTTAATTTTTTAATTAATTAGATTCAAATTCATATTTGACATGATAATTCCATTTGTCCCAATTTGAATATATTAATTTAAATATATTGATCAAATCTCAACTTTTGAATTAATATTTAGAATTAGTTAGATCTAAATTCATATTTAAAAATATATATATATATATTAGAATAATAAAGTTTGTAACTATTTTTGAATTTATTTATCAAATTTAATTTGTCACTGTATTAAAACGTAGGATTTCATTTATGTTGTCAAAAATGGCATTGAACAGGAAAAAATAAATATTATACTGTCATTTAAATCAAAATATCATTATATAAATTTATATATTATGTTAAACAATTTCAAACTTATAAATTTAAAAATCATTTATCAGCGATCACAAACGTAACGTTATGGGTAATTAAGCCGTTTTTATTCCTTTTTGTAAAGTATATTTTTTTAAGAAGCAAAGTTGGATAGGGTAATCATGCAAAGTCGAGCCACATAATTAAATCTCCCTAAATATACGTGTCTCTTTCTAGCCGGTTGTTTACTTTTCATAAACTAAAGTTTTGTCTTTTACTCCAAATTAAATAATTTATCTTTTACAAATTATTCACACATCACCAATTTACAATAACTAATATAATTACGATTTTTTATTACAATTTTGTTTTTGGGTGGTTGATGTTTCGTATAATATTTTATAATCGATAATGATTAAAAATCTGTTCGGATTATTTACAATATCAAATAAAATTAAACTCAGTGATTCATGAAAACCATCTCATATTTTTCTAAATAAGTTAAATTTGTTAAAAAAATTGAATTACATGATAAATGAACTTTACGATTTCAACGATTTTTGAAATTGGAACATTTAAATTAAATCAAATGTATAAATCCCGTGGTCCGATCCAACGTTGGGAAGTTTTGTAGAAATCATGAGATTAAGACGCTCGATTAACATATTTCAAATCAATAAAAAAAATAAATTCGAATTATAAAATCCATTAATCGGTAAGAATATTTCTCCAAAATATATAATATAAAAAATAAAAAATTAAAATGCGGAGACAAAAACGCACATGGGATTCTGTAGTGAGTTTCAGAAAATCTGAAGCTCTGTGTTAGAGAGGGTGTTTTGTTAGGCATGCCAACTTTACACGTATCTATCTGATCATCACAACTTCTAATGTATTATCCACCGTACACGTGTACGACGATAAGACCTTCTCGTATCTAATATTTTTTTATTTGAATAGATTATATTCTGGAGAAAAGACAAAAGCTGTGGGTCCACCACTGTAGGTCCTACACGTCTTTTGCGCTTTTCTCTTATGCGGACATATACAAAGACATTGGTGGATAGACATGTGATGTGGGACCCACTTTAATCGGACACGTCATTCTCACAGCGTCACATCACAGTTTTGAATACATGCATGCATATACACATCCATATATGTGTTATATATATATATATGTCCATGCGTTTATTTCTATATTCCGTTTGAAAAATTTTCACTGCTGTCAAAATGGGGCACGTGTTTGGTACGTCGGTGTGATATTAGAAAATCTCGAAATATATTACTATAAATCCTTGTGGGAAAAAATAATTATTGAAAATATAAAACGCAGTACGAAGAACTAATGTTTGTCATTCTACAACTAAAATTTTGGTGATTATAATAGGAAAGAAAAAATCATGTGCAAAATATTTTGTCTATTTCCATTATCTTTCCACGTAAATTAAGAAAATAAAAAGGGTAATTATAACCTAATTAGCTTTCTAATGATAATTAATAAGTTGGGATGAGAATAAATTATCGTAAGTTAAGATTTAGGATTGCATAAAATGAATTTTCGGTTCATAAATCAACTATAATTCTGATCACGTTTGAAATCAAATCTAATATCTTCTCGTTCGTTAAAAAAATAATTGACTAAATGAACCGGAAACGAATTATCAAATTGGCTCATGAACTGAATACACATATAAATAATACATTTTTTATTTTTATATATTATACATATTCTTTGTATTTATTAAATAATATATAAAGAAACAAATATATTAATTATATATTATTATTTTTAAATTTCTACCAAATTAATATATTTTGTTATAAAATAAAAAATATATTATAAAAAAATGTTCATATATTTAACATTTGATACATTTATTTTCCAATTAATATTTCGATATTTAATAATTTATTATTTGAATTAATGTCTTTTTATATTTCATATATCTTATATGGTTTGAAGACTAGAAATATATATTATAATTTTTAGTCTTAATCATAAATGAGTTAATTTGTTGGTGAATTAAATATAAATTGATATTTTCTAATTCATTTTGAAAACGAATCGAATTGAATCAAGTCGTTTTTCTGTAATCGACGGTAAGAATCAAACCAATTCATTTTACACTTTTTCTCATTTTCATCAAATACGATGAAGAATATTTTGCCATATATCTCTTTCGATATTTATATATATATATATATATATAACATTCTAAATTATTCATTTGTATATTAAATGCATACATAAAATATTTAAAAGTAAAGTTTTTCAAACTAAACGAATACTAAGAATGAGGTTATTATTTGAGATAAAAGTACCGAGCCATGCATGTGCACATGGACTCGTAAGTTACGAGTCGTGACGGCAATTCGTCGAGTATCGATTCTGCCTTCACGTATTATTCTTCTTTAAGAAAATTATTTAAAGATAAAAATTATCAATATATTATTTAAAAATTATGAATCTATAATCAAATATCTAGGCGTAACAACAACAACAACTAATATTTTCATTACAGAAGAAAGAGGAATGAATTACTACGTAAAAAATACAGTAATTTCCAAGTCCAACCAAAATAAAATAGCTAATAACTCGTTAATATCTATATATATTATTTACAAAGATAAACAAAATAAAGGTTCTTAGAACAAGCCGATTGTTGGGGTCCACATAAAGATAACCGGGACCCACATTCCCGACCCTAAATTTATCGCCAGCAAATTTTGACTATTCATGCCACGTAAGCAGAGCCCTTCCACCGGCCTCGGACCTAAAGGCAATGTATCCACGCGCATATTCTAGCGCGTGAATATTCCCTCTCCGTAAAACAGATGCAAATACCAAAACGAATTGCTGATCCCAAGAAGCATCTGATAGGCACGTCCTTGTTCTCCGTGCCAGTCGCCTCATCTATCAACTCACTCATATCTTTTCGGCTCGGCTCGGCTCACGGTAGCATTATTATAATTATTATTAATAATATTTTAAGCCTTTGCTTATTGTATTTAAATATAAGATGAAAATTTATTTAATCGACAACAATAATGTTTTCCCTGTAATTCGATAATGATATATAGTGTTGATATTTTTTTAATGTATAATTAAAAATCAACAGGGGTGATGGCGCAGTTGGCTAGCGCGTAGGTCTCATAGCTTCTGAGTAATCCTGAGGTCGAGAGTTCGAGCCTCTCTCACCCCATTAATTTTTTCTTAATTTATTTAAATTCTATATTGGGCCTTTTTATTCATAAAAAGCCCAAAATATATATCAAGAGTCTGAATAAATAAAAATCTTATAAATAAAAAAATTTAATAAGAAGAAAATGAGAATATCGAGGAAATAAAGATTTATTTAATAGATTCGAAATTTACATCGTACAGCTCTTGCCGACGATCATTGAACCAAACACGGTTTCTAGATGAAGTTATCGTAAATTTCATGGTCGCCCTTTTAGACTACACATCCCACGTGCGCACGTAATCAATAATTTTTTTTATTATTCTAAATTCATTATTAGTACTATGATTATCCAACATATACATCATACCCCATCAAATTATGTACATTTTCAAAACTTGTTGACTTTTAAGATATGCTGATAACATATATTTTAAAAATATGAAATATATAGGTTTAAAACGATAGATAAATTCATTATTCGACATAGGTTATGTCATTCAAGTTTGTTTTTTGTTGAAAAATACCGAAACATAACAATACTAATACTAAGATTATACCAAAACAAAATGATAAGAATGATTACATATAAAATAAATGGTTTTTTTAAAAGTAAAAAAGGTTAATATAGAGAGAAGAAAGGAAAAGGATCGTAGGCGCACGAGTGGGTTTCGGCTTACGTGGCCCGAGAAGTCTCGAGTTCAACACACGCGCTACGCGGCACGAGGGAAGATATGGGACGTTACACCGGCCACGTCACCGTCAGTTGTGGGTCCCATGTTATGACTTTTTAATCATAGCCGTCCATCACCATCATGACCATCACCATTTTGTGGTTTCTTTTATTGACTCATTTTATTCTTCTTCCATTGTGTTGATTGAATTTTAAGCCAGTGTCAGTCACCATTCTTCTCTCACACTATAATCTTTTTTATGCCTTTTATTATAATTATTTAACATAATAGACTACTATCAAGACCAATCGTCTAGTTCTTGAGTGCTATAATTTGCAAATGATAATTTATCAATGGAAAAAAGGAAATCCAAGGTCCTTTTACTTAGAGTCGGGCAAAATTCGTACTCGAACCGTTGATGCAAATGCGAATATTAAAAATAATATTTTAACTAAATATAAATATAAATAACAAATTTAACTATCCGAGTTTTTCGTCTTCGTAATTATTAAATAGATAATTTATTTAATATATATAATAAAAATAATTTTAATGATCAAATTATAAACAAATAATATTATTAATTTTATTTTAATATTTTTTATATAAATATATAGATAAATATGTAATATATTTATAAATGATTAAATATCAAATACATTAAAATAACTAATATTGTTGAAATTTTAATTTACATCGAAAATTAAAATCTAATTCTAATGCATTGAATAATATTATAAAGATATTATAAAATATCGAAAGAAAAAACTCATTAAATATATAATTTTTATATGAGATTTGTTTTAATATATTAATTTGATAATATAACAAATTGTTTTGTTATTTTAGATGAATTGATGATATTAATAGAGTTACTGATAAAATTAAATTTAAATGATTGATAAAAAATAAATGTAAAAATTTCTTGTTTTGTTTTATTTATATCATATATGTTTATATAATTTCAATTTTAATTTTAGATTATTAAATTTTTATTAAATATTTCAATATTTTTATATGAAAGAATTAAATCTAAATATTAATATTTATATATTCATCAAATATTTGTATTTATAAATATCAAATATTTATATTTATAAATATCTAAATTTACGAATCCTAATATTTATTTGCAATAACAAATTTTATTACAAGTCATGTGATGACGTGACTAATATGGAAAATTTCTGTCAGTCTTATGAAATTTCCTGGAAATAATATATATATATATATATATATATGTATACGTATATATCGCATTCACACGCACGTGCGTGTGTCTCCATATATATATGTGGCTATAAAGAGAAATAGAAGAGATAATAATTTAGAGGAAAGGGAAAATGGAATGCAGAAAACACAAACACCAAAGCGAACAAGGAGTCTGTCCTTCTTGCTTGCGTGATAAGCTCTCTCGTTTACCCTTCACCACCACCACCGTTTCCTGCCACGTCACCTACCTCTCTCCCTCTTCCTATTCTTCTTCCCCTGCTTCTCCGGCGGCGTTGAGATCAGCCGCCGCCGTTACCAGCCACCGACGAGCTGGTTCCATGTCTTTCGCCGTCAGAGAGGCTCTGAGTGACTTCTCTGGCGTAGGACTGAAGAAGAGCAGATCCATGGCGTTTGCTCCCAGGGATTATGTCGTCGCCGGAGATAATATCAATAAGAAGAAGAAGACGGCGGCGGTGAAGAAATCTGGGTTTTGGACAAAGCTGTTTCCTTTTAGAGGCAAAGCCGGAGGTTCTGACGGAGGGTTGTTTCATACACGGCAAAGATATCACTTTTGACTTAAAAAAGGTTTTTTTTTTCTCATTATTGTATTTGTTCCATGGTTACCTCAGAAGATTCAGGTGTGTATAGATGGACAAGAAAGAAGCAATAACAAAATTTTTATTTATTTTGTTTGATATGATATGAGAATTAGATTCGTATTGAATTGAATGTATTAATGTTTGATTAGATTATGTTTGACATGAAATGGAAATTAATTTCGTTCTGATTTGAATATATCATTATTGGATTCAGGACTGAACTGAACGTAGAAAATGTTATGATAATTTATTCTATATGGGTTAGAGCATTAATTTATTAGACAATTTTAAATTCTTGAACTAATTTTTGAAATTAATTAGATTCAAATCAATATATACAATGCTTGATTTAGTTTAGTTGGATCTTAACTTTGATTCAGAATAGGATAAGTCTGCTGTTTATTTGGTCTCTTAAGAATATGATCACTGTGGTTTAGTGCTTAACAATATATATAACCTAATCTACAAAGATAATTAACCTCAGCCCCCAAAATTAAGTTCAAAGGGCATCATCTCTTCTACAATTAGACAACTTTGTCCGATGATTACAATTGACACAGGCGACTTCTCCTTTCCGTACATTCATCTGTACAACAGCCGACAATCGGGATGTAAGCCGAGATTTCGCATTTCCAATAACCTGGGAACACCTGATCCTAGTCATCATCGATAATGTAACGTCCGACATCTACTGATTTATGTTTCAATCTCTGAAAAATCTCGTCCAATGATGAGTTTGGTTCTCTTGGGAGAAACTGTTTAGTTGCAATGTTGTTTTTGAAACTCTGAAACCCTAGTTTCATGTTCCGCCACGTGGACGTTAAACGAGAAGAGGGTTCTCGTTCTCGTCCGCCTGAACTGCTTGAACTGGAGTCATCTGTTTCAAGTAAGGAGACTTTAGCCGCGGCAATGCTCTCGCCTAAAGGTGAAGATCGTTTACTCTGTTGTTCTCTCATGGCTGCGTATTTATTAGCGATGACGTCTGTCGTTCCGTATTTACGAGCTTTATCATCCTTAAATGGTCTGGATGAAGTTCCTTTCATGGTGTTAATATCATGGCTACTCTTCAGCTTCATTTCAACAGAAGAAATGTCCTGTAATATCAATAACGTATAGTCAGGTTTCTGATTCTTGTTTCAACAATGTAACAAATTGAAACAACAGAAGAGACAAGGGGTGGCCAATCCGGGTTATCCGGTTCGGATCGAATCGGATCGACCCGAAAAACCCAGATCGTTTACAAAACGGATTACCCTGGAAACCTAGATGGGTTCAGATTTTAAAACCCGTTCGGGTTCAGGTCGGTCCGATCCGGATTTAGGTTAAATCCGAGGAACCCGAATTAAATTTTAGGACTAATATTTTAGATTATTTTCTAAGAACCACACCGCTAATATTTTAGATTTTTAGTATTCATTTTATTTTGGTATTTGCGAAGTTAATTTTTATGAGTTAGATTATCTAACTTAGATATGTATTTTTTTTAACTTTTTTGTATGTTAACTTGTTTTTTTAGAGAACCCGAAAAACCCTTATAAAACCCAAAAAACCCGAATAACTCGAACCCGAATCAAAACCCATAGAACCCAGACCGAAAAACATTCGGGTTCAATTTTCGTAAACCCGAGGAACCCGAACCCAGATTGAAACCCGGATTGACCACCTGACAAAAGTTCGAGATCGAGTTTAACGTTGTTACATACAGAGAAGTTGCTGTCTGATTCGATATCGACACCATTAAAGTTCCGTGCCAATGGAACAACATGCTCTCCTACTTCTTGCCCTTCGACAAGCCACATTCGTTCTGAGGAATCATGTAAGGCGGAGTTAAACACATAGAAGTGAAATCAAAAGCTGATGGATTAAAATCTTTGTGATTTACCTTTTCGAAGAATCATTAACCCCGAAGGATCAAAACCTTCTGTATCATCAGCTTCAGTTTGAAATCTAAATCTTTTCCAGCTACCGAAGTAGTTAAATACACGGTCAAAGAAATTGTTCGCGACCAGTAAGGTGTAAATAACCATTATAAGAGGATAGATTTCATTGAATGCTTGTCCGAAGAACGGGACTGCATCGTCAATTTTACCCATTTTCTGCAATACCAAAATTAACAATACCCAAAAGCGAAGGAGAAGAATCGACATTGATCCAAAGTTCAAGGAGAAATAAAAAACTTACCTTTTCGAAAATAGTCTCCGAATGAAGTTGAATGAGATTAATGAAATTGTATGAGATTGGTGGGGCATATCGAGCTATCATCCTAAGAGAGGTGTAAAGATTAAACAGTTATGACTGATAACATGTAATCCGTCACAGTATTTTTATGATTCTTAGGTTTAGTTTTGATTAGATTTCTTGGATTTTACCGACTTATTGAGTTTATTCGATGATTTCATCTAAACTACTTTCTCGAAAAAGTTTTTTTTATAAGAGGATCAACGATCACTTACGAGCATATCATCAGTAAGTTGACAGCACTTGTTTGTCGAGGAGTCAACGAATATATCATCATCATCCCGATTTTGAACAGCGAATAATACGTGCAGATGCACATATAGACCAAAGGCACAAAAGCAAAAGCCTGAAAGCAAAGAGATCATGGTTCCGTAAAGCAAATTACTGCAAATGATTAAGCTTTAAGGCCCGACTGGTGGAGTCGCAGCCAAACGCAAACGCGACGACTGCGTTTTTTGGCGACTCCGGGCGACATTAAGACCGACTGGCGGAGTCGCAGTCGCACGTAAATGCCGCGAAACGCGGAATTTAAATATCCAGAAATATGTTGCGTTACGTTTGCGTTTTGATGCGTTTTGAATAAAATTACCAAAATTCATTCGTATCTTTCTCTTATCTCTTCTCTCTTTCTATTATAATTTATATTAATCGTAAATATATATACACACAAATATATATATGTATATGTATTGTATATTTAAATATTTTTTAATTTTTTAATTTATTTCAAATATTTAAAAATTATAATAAAAAATATACACTAAAAATTATTAATAATTTTTTTTAATAATGTCTATTTTGGTAATTTTGTTCAAAACGCAATCGCAACAGTTTTCTATCATTCGCTTCTAGTCGCAGTCGTCCGCAAACGCAGCGATTCCGCCATTCAGACAAAATAAAACAAAACGCCACCAATCGCTGCTAAGTGCAAGCGCAAACGCAGCGTTTCCGCCAATCAAGCCCTTAATCAGGAAAATAAGAACATCCATAACTTACCTGAACTAGCAATTCATCTGATTTTACAGATCTTATAAGGATTGAGAAGAGAGATAAGTCCAGTTTGCTGAGAAGGAGAGTGGCCTCTGCTAAAAGAATTGCAATTGACATAATACCCAAAACTACTGCCAAGATCTTCTCAATCTGTTTCTTCAGAATACACTTCCACATCAATTCTGTCAACAACAACATTGTGGCCAATTATTTACCAGGCTGCCTTCCAACAGGTGAATTTAACAAGCATATCCATTTTTATATAGGCCTGTTCGGATATAATGGGTATAGATTATTCAGGTTTTTAAAAACAATAACTGAATTTAAATCGGTTCGGTTTGGTTCGGTTGTATTTTTATGTAACCAATGAGTTATTTTATCTACACCCGAACCGAACCGAATGATCATAATTCGGTTTGATTTGGTTCGGTTTTATATAACCGAACCAAAATGTCCACCCCTAATCTTATACACATTCATCAAGTTTAGATAAGTGAATTACTATGAGTTTACCGAATGTATCGAAAAGATTTCCCATCTTTCCATTTCTCTCAGTTCTGAAGCTTGATATGTATTTCCTGAAAAATGCAGCATAGATACTTGATGTATACTGTAAAGGGTGAACAAAAATAGAAGGGAGAATCATCTATCGAATCATAGATGAAAGTAGGGAAAATCAGACCATCCTGTTGAATCACGGTGCTCATAATTCTTAATTGTGTCTTCGAGTTCAAGGGCCTCCGTAACATAAGTCAAATATTCGCTGCAAAATGCCTACAGTGATCAGATAAAATGTGCTAAATTGGCAAAAGAAACACACTTATCATCGTGGAGATTTATAAATGTGCTTAAGAATGAATAAGAGGAAAATGCTATGACAAGGCTAAAAAAGTTTTAAAAAAAGAATATAGCATAAAAAATATCTAACTATTTTATTTTAGACTATAGAACATGAATTATTATTTTCAACCTAAAAAACCCAAACTTATATTTTTTTGCCTTAAAAACACTAACTTTGTAATATAATTAATTTGATAAATTTGTGTTTTTTAGAACACTTATAAATTAAAAGAGTTAAAATATGATTTAGTGTTTTTGTTTGTGTATGGATATGATTAATTTGATAAGCTTATGTTTTTTAGACAAAAATTCAAAATTTTTAGGTTCAAAGTAATAATTTGTGTTTTATAGACAAAAATTAAAAAGTTTGGTATTTTCTACACTATATTCCTAAAGTTATTGTTTTCAAGGAAAAAAAAGTTTGGGTTTTTTTAGGTTAAAAATAATAATTCATGTTTTATAGGCTAAAATAAAATAGTTTGATATTATTTATACTATATTCCCAGAAAAAAATGATACCAAAGCCTATTGAGGGTAACCGGTTTCCTACTACAGTCAAGTCTTCTAAAGGATTAAGTGAAGCTCTATGAAGACTAATTGTACCTTTTATATCGATAATATTCTTCCTTAGCATTACGAAGGTGCCGCCTCAATGTTGCCATTGATTTATCATCCGTGTCATAATCCATATCATTTTCACCCAATCGACCACCTTGCGGCTTAAATGATGGGTCTTCTTTGAACTGGTATCGAGAATCATACTTTAATTGGAGAAATGTTTTTCAAAGTATTCTAAAACTTGCAGATAGCCAGAAAGAGAACGTACCATCCTAGCCAGCATAGCATCAATAACATCCATGTATGGTCTCATGGGATCACGCTTTGACATTTGATTTGATGTCGCTTGAGCAATCTGTCAAAGGATTAGTTATATATATATTGAATAGACCACGATGTTACACATGACATGGGAGCGAAGACAAAAACTAGTTTGGATTCACAACGCGTGCCAAAAGATCAATAATTGCTAGACATCTTGAATGGCTCACATGGACTTCCAAAGCTAAAATGGCATGTAAGCAATTTCATACTTATCATTTGGTATAATTGCAGGAACAGATAATACTTGCGGGTAAAATCGGAAATTGAGATAAGCTTAACCCAAAGAGCACTTACTACAATTGCATTTGAAAGTTCTTGATGGGCATTATCAAGTCTCACAGCAATTTTGGCAATTTTGTGGGAGAGAACCTTTTGACGCGTTGTCCAATCAGCATTCCTCCAAAGGGTTTTAGGTATTTCACTCAATCCAAAGCCAAGAAGAAAAGCACCAGTAACGAGCCCAAATGTATTGGAGCATGCCATAGCATAACCCGATATGCTTCCATTCCTATCAACAGATGATGAATGTCATATTAAGCCCATGATCAAATGTACGGAGAAGATGCATGTCTATCCAGTGTCTGATTAAGATGCATGTCTATAAACCCTATGTATTGACAACACACCAAGAGAAGAACAAACAAAAGGTATCAGCCAAAAAGTTTTATGGAGCAAAAATGTACCACTTTCTGTGCATCGTGATGAGAAGGATGAGACCGAGAAAGCCTATGAATCCCAATACCAGATAGAAAACCAAGTTGACATGAACACTAGTCCTCAATCTCTGAGACACGGTGAAGTCTCCAGAATCTTCAAAACCCTGGATAAGGGGCACCACAGCCCTGCTTAGAGGTAACATAATTTAAAACACATGAGGTAATGCACATCTATTATCTGTACATCAATGTAGGTTTCCTCAAAGGGTAAACATCAATCACCGCTAAACATGATAAATTTAGAACTCATAAAAGTTGTCATCCGGAAGATAGCAGGCAATGTAATAGGAATCCATTTCCACTGCTTCAGGGAGAAAGTAGAATTATTTGATACAAAATTGGGACAATGTATCGTCTTATTGATGAATTGGCAAATCTTTACAAAACCAAATTAAGGAGTATGGTTCCATGAGCAATATGCTGGAGGAGGTAGCCAAAGGGAACTTGATGAGCATATAGCAAAAGAACAGTGAATTCCAAATATGAAAATAGTATACAGGAATAGAAGTACAAGCAAATTCGCCAGTCCATACCATGTAAGGAGAAATGTACTCCAGTATGACCAGCTCCAAAAGAAGGAAATGACCCCATTCTCAGGATGATTAGGCGGCAATGATAATGTCTGCGTAATCAGCAGAAGCATTTTAAGTTAAGCAATTCATTTGGAATAATCCATAACACAATGGTTCAACTACTTCAATTCAAATCCAGACCAAACATTGCAACCCTCATAAGTAAAGTGGCTGATTCTTCAAACTTGAGAAGCAGTCCTTCAAATTCTTCGAATATCAGAGATTTAACATCCACTTAGATCTTATATGTTGTGATGTATTGTCCCACATCGGTTAAAGACACATTGATCTCATATATACGGTGTTGGACAACCTAAACTCTTAAACTAACTTTTGATATTTGGTATTAGTTAGGTCAAAACCTATATGGTATCAGAACCAGGTTCGTCTTGATTTGAAAATACCGATATTGGACCTTCGATTGTGTTCACGTCTAACCGAGCCTAGATACGAGGGGATTGTTGTGATATATTGTCCTACATCGGCTAGGCGCATGGACCTTAATCTCATACATATGGTGTTGGACAACCTTTTTGACATTAGTTAGCTCCAAGTCCATATTTGACATTATAATGGCCTAATCCTACAATCTGAATATACTACGAGCGCATCTCGTTCAATTTAGATATATGAGCTCAGATGATCCTAAACAGTTTTCAATCATCAGAACAAAGAACCATAGGTTATAACCAAAAGATTCAGCTAGGAATTGCCCATTTGATCATAATGTCACTCGTAATAATCCTCGTTACAAAAGTATTCCTAAATTAAAGTCATAAGTATGACAACGATCGATGAATAGAGGCGAGAAACATCAATGTCGAACCAT
Organism: Gynandropsis gynandra; assembly: GCA_036759665.1. Lineage (NCBI taxonomy): Eukaryota > Viridiplantae > Streptophyta > Magnoliopsida > Brassicales > Cleomaceae > Gynandropsis > Gynandropsis gynandra. Next base: position 966,280 of record CM071870.1, read on the forward strand.
AGATGATAGACGAAACGGGTAAAAAAATGGCAAATCAAAGAAATAAGTACCGTCCAGATGTCGGCAGGGACGAGGATGATGATGGAGACAGAGCAGAACCAAGTATAGCCGACTGTGAGAAGAACGTAACGAGGAATCTCCGGTCCGGCGAAGTACCGGAGCGTGAAGACCACTAGACCTAGGGTTAGAGGCAGCGAGATCAGGTAGAACACCCACATCTCCCTGGTGAAAGGAGAGATTTGCTCTTCGCAGAGTGATAGATGAAGAAGACGAAACACTGAGCAGATATGGGATCAAGGATCCGTGAGATCGCTCGAGTTGAGCCAGCCGGTGTACGTTCGCGTGACTGATACGCGCCGTCCGGAGGATCGGAGCTCCTGTTTCGGCTCGTCCGATTAAGGCTAACGTGCGAACAAAAACATGATGTAATAAAAATGGTAATCTACTTATTTGACCATTATATATTATAACAGTTATTTTTTCAAAATATTTATATATATATAGAGGGTAAAACTCCTACTCCATCAAAAGTGTGGATATTTTGTTGGAATTTTTATCCGATTTGTTGAAATTGATCCGGTTTTTATCTGATTTTGTTGAAATTAACCCGATTTTTTCCGGTTTTACTTGAATTTTTATCCGGTTTGCTGAAATTGATCCAGTTTTGATCCGATTTTGTTGAAATTGACCCGATTTTTCCCCGGTTTTGCTGGAATTTTTATCATTATGGAATTTGCTGGAATCAAAATCCATTCCTTAAATTTTATCAGTAAATTTAGAGACGGTCGAAAAAAATCGTTAATAAAATTTTGTTCCTAAATTATATATATATATATATTTTGGATACCCATAGTTGAAATAAAACAACTACTTAGCGCTTCTACAGATTTTCGACAAAACCGGGCAATTTCAACAAATCGGGTCAAAATTTCAGTAAATCGGATCAAAATTATAATAAATTGGGTTGAATCAAAATTCAGTAAACCGGTCAAAATTATATTAAACAGGATCGGGTTAATAATTGGATAAACCGGATTTAATTCAATTTTAATTTTGGTCGGGTCGGGTCAAAATTGGATATGAAGTCGGTCAAAATTGATGTTTTTTTAGGGTTTGGATCAAAATTCTGGTTATTTAACAGAATTTTAAACAGTACGGGGGAATAGGGTGAATTAGAAAACTTGAAGGAGAATAGAATTAGAAGTGATACATGAGGGGAATAGGATGGATGTGATATATGAGGGGAATAAGTAAAAAGTAAAGTATCCATAGATATATATATATATATATATAATAAATTCAGCATTGTAACAGACATAAAGAACAAATGAACAAAATATAAAGTCAAATCTTATAAAAAAATAATATGTAAAATATCATTGTATTTAAGCTGGTACAAGTAGAACGAGTACAAGTGGGAATTTCCGTTCGTTCTTATAAAACCTAATAAAATGATTGACGTTCAATGTACATAATGAATCATTATTTTTAAAAAAATTAAAAATTAAATAAATGAAATGAATAAAATAAATCCTTATTACATATACGCCATGATTTTAGCTCAAATATCAATCTTTGAATCATCGAACAATAATTAAATCATTACCATCGAAACATATAAGACCGATTTAAATTTGTTATGCAATAACCAGTAATTATTAAATACCAAAATATCTCTAACCCATTAATATCTTTTAATTCCAATTAGTGTAAAATAAGATATTATACTCGCAATTCCCGTAATGGAATATTGGGCTTAATGGGCCGGGCATAAAAAGCCCATTAAGTAATATGGGCCACGTGAAGACTTTGATTTTCGGCCTTTATTCTTCACAAGCAATTCTTAAATATCGCTCGACCTTTTCTCAGTCCCTTATATAATTAGATTTCTACATAGCAAACCCTAGTTCTTTAGCCGTCCAATCACTTCTTCTCCTTATTCTGCTTCTCTCGGCGCTTGCTGTAGTGGCAGTGTCTTTCAGACAAGATGAAGGTCTGATTGATTCGTTTTCTTATCTTGTGTACGTTTGAAATTATGTTTTGTTTTTGTTTTTTGATGTATGATTTCTATGTTTTTTGTTTCTGTTTCAGTTCAATATCGCGAATCCCACAACTGGTTGCCAGAAGAAGCTCGAGATCGACGATGACCAAAAACTGTAAGCAATTTTGTCTTCATTTTCACACCTTTCATCTTTAGGAACCTTATGAAACGTTAGTTGAAATTTCGTTGTGATAGTGTAAGACTTCAGAGAATTTTTTTCAGATTTTTTCTTATTTTCTCAATGTGTTCAGATTCAGAGTATTGCATATTTCTATGAATTATAAGTTCTGTAATTCGGGAATTAATGCTTGTCGTGATCATCTTATTTTCGAAGTTCCTCGATGAGTATTGTATCTGTCATAAATCGAAATCGTTTTTTTCTGGAAATTTTTTATGAGTCTAACACTTGATAATACAGCCGGGCGTTCTTTGACAAGAGGATTTCTCAGGAAGTCAGTGGAGATGCATTGGGAGAGGTATGATTACTCTGTTTTATGTTCTTAATGTAGAAATCCTTATGGCATTGTTGTGATTAGGTTTTCTCAATCTATTTGTTTTCAGGAGTTCAAGGGATACGTCTTTAAGATCATGGGAGGATGTGACAAACAGGGTTTCCCAATGAAGCAAGGAGTTCTTACTCCAGGCCGTGTCCGCCTTTTGCTTCACCGAGGTACAACTGACTTCTTTCTAGTCCATGGTCATATCAGATTTTCCGTTGACTTTTAGGGTTTACATGATCTAATTAATGTGTGTAGGCACACCTTGCTTTAGAGGATATGGAAGAAGGAATGGAGAACGTAGAAGAAAGTCTGTTCGTGGATGCATCGTGAGCCCTGATCTTTCAGTATTGAATCTTGTCATTGTGAAAAAGGGCGAGAATGATCTTCCTGGGTTAACTGACACTGAGAAGCCAAGAATGAGAGGGCCGAAAAGGGCATCAAAGATCCGCAAATTGTTCAACCTTTCCAAGGAGGATGACGTTAGGAAGTACGTCAACACTTACCGTCGTACCTTCACCACTAAATCTGGTAAGCACATATCAATCAGATCATTCAGAATTTGTGTAAAATTATTGGCTCATCCCTTCATCCCCTCATCGATTAAATTCATTCGTACTTCGATGGTTATAGGTAAGAAGGTTAGCAAGGCTCCGAAGATTCAGAGGCTGGTGACTCCATTGACTCTTCAGAGGAAGAGGTCAAGAATTGCGGAGAAGAAGAAGAGAATTGCTAAGGCTAATGCTGATGCTGCTGAGTACCAGAAGCTTTTGGCAAGCCGTTTGAAGGAGCAGAGGGAACGCCGTAGTGAGAGTTTGGCGAAGAAAAGGTCGAGGCTTTCGGTGGCCTCTAAGCCATCTGTTGCTGCTTAAGCTTAAGTCAGCAGAGATTGTGGTATCTGATTTTGGTCAAATTATCTTTTCCCGGCGTGAGTTAGTTTTGAGTTTCAGATTCCAGTTGTTTTAAACAAAGACCTGCAGAAAACATCATGAACGTCGGTTTTATTTACTTCTTGCAATGTTTGGAAGATGTTTTTTTCAATTTTGTTGCTCGCTTGAATATTCGATTTCTGTCAAACACATTTTAAAATTATGATTTTAAACAAATTAACGATATTCGTTATAATTGTAATGTAAAAAATGACGTATTTGTTAAAATGCTTCCGACAGGAGGAATATTTCTCACCAAAAAGGTTGAATTCGATGAGGTAAATCAATAGTTGTTGTCCAACAGAAAACTTGAAACATCAAAGATCCAAAAAGACTATATCATAATTGGGTAGGTTTAAGACCCAACAATGTATGTTCATGAAATAACAAATGAATATACGGTGTAGAGTGAAACAAATACGTCCACCAAAATATTGCTATTAAAAGAGTGAATCTTGATAAACATCACACAGACAAACTCAATAATTGGATAGGTTTAAGACTTACAACACATGCTGCTCTTTGTTGGTATCACCTGAGCTGGTCCAGGAACAATGTTAATCTTCTTACCAGTAAGTGAACTGGAATTACCATTCTCTTGTTCTTCTGCAGCTGCAAGACTCTTTTTGTTCACAATGTTAAATATTTCTGTTAAAACTGTTAAAAAGGCGGATTCCACGTTAGTTGCGTTAAGAGCTGATGTCTCTAAGAAAAAAAGACCTTCTTTCTCGGCAAATTCCTTGGCATCTTCTGTTGGAACAGCCCGTTGATCTTCTAAATCTGATTTGTTCCCGATTAGGATTATCACGATGTTTTTGTCGGCGTGTGCACGTAGCTCTTCTAACCACCGGGGTATATGGTCAAAGGTTTGACGTCTTGTTATGTCGTAAACCAACATTGCCCCGACAGCTCCACGGTAATATGCACTTGTTACCGCTCTGTACCTTTACGATATGAAATCCAAGAGTGCATACATATGAAGAGAATATCAGTAATTAAGCACACACTAAGAACACAAGTAGACAGTGTATGTCAACAAATGATAAGCACGGTTGATGGCACAATCTTCATATTGGTAAGTGAAGTATAAACAATCTAAGCAAGAAATTAACTAATCCGTGATGAATCTGATTAGAAATCAAAATACACGCATTGATTAACTTAAATCTAGGCAAAACACAAGCATAGTTTAAGTATTTGACACAAAAGTAACACAGCCGACATGAATGCCAAGGGGGAACAATAGTTCAACCGCAAACTATAGCCATTACAGCTATTCGGATTATAGAGATTGCGTATTCATTGTATAATCAGTAAAGTAGCTGAGCTGTACAGGATTTGAAAACATCAGTTAGATTCTCATTAATTCAGCTCGAAGTTCCTACCAAATTTCCTTCAAATTCCCCATTAAATGAAAGAAATTAAATCTCAACAGAATACGAATCGAAATCATTTACGTAGATTAGGAAGGCTTGATCAAAATTCGAAATCCAAAACTTATCTACAATAATTCGACTGCAGTTAAACAATGATAAATAAAGATATCGAATCCAAACAAAACCAACAGATCCGATACTAACAACGAAACGGAGTTCTACAAAGTTCCAGAGAGCTCGAGATTCGTGCAACGAAGAAATGTTACCGTTCTTGACCGGCGGTGTCCCAGATCTGAGCCTTGACGCTCTTGTGGTCGATAACGAGTGTACGAGTCTGGAACTCAACACCGATTGTAGCCTTTGAATCCAAACTAAACTCGTTCCTCGCGTATCGAGCAAGTATCTGCGACTTCCCCACAGCCGAATCGCCGATCAACACTACCTTGAACACGTAGTCTATCTTCGCCGACGAGTCTCCGTATCCTCCGCTCGCCATCTTCACCTCTTTCTTTCTCTCTTTTGAAGGGAAGCTAAATCCTCTGTTTCAGCTCAGCTCTATATGTCTGACTACAAGTCTTTCAAAGATGAAGAAAATTGATCTTGTTCAAGTGATCTGGTACGGTCGAGCCTACAGTAACCTTGTCAACCGAAGATCAATCGTTGACTTATGTCTACGTGGCTGATAACGATTGGTTTTGGTTTATGAGCCAGGGCGGTGTGAAATGACAGAAGGACAATGATATCGGTGTCAGGAGTATGTATCGGCTGATGTCACCGCGAGAAATTTCTTACAAATATGAGGGCTAAACTGTAATTTACAAAATATCCCAACCGCGTAGTTTTAGATTCGAGTGGCTGGGGTTAAAAATATTTAAAAATATGTTTTTGTAATGGGCTAAGCCCGTAGAGTTTCTTAAGGGCCCAATGGGACGTCGTCGTTTTAGGGTATGGCTACGTGGACGGCCCCGATGTGACGATTACGTGTCGCTATCGATATTGGGAAGGAAGGAAAAGTGCCCTAAGCGCTTTCATCGAAAGCAATAATCCAGCGGCGAAATAGAGCAATATTTTTACGCTCATTTGCAGTGTGAAAGGGGGAACGATGGAGGAAGAGGAGCACGAGGTTTACGGAGGAGAAATTCCCGACGTCGGGGAGATGGAAGGTGAAATGGAGGCTCCGAATCCGGACGTCGACATGTCCGCTGCCGATGAAGACGCCGTCAAGGTCTCCTTCTTTTATTGTTCTCACTGTATTTTTTTCGGAAATTGAATTGGTTTGGGATTGATTCGTCTCAGGTATGTGTAGTTATTTTTGTTTGGTTTTCGGTGTTTTGCTATTTTGTGCCAGGAGCTAGACGAGATGAAGAAGCGACTGAAAGAGATGGAGGAAGAGGCTGCAGCGCTTCGCGAGATGCAGGCAAAAGTTGAGAAGGAGATGGGTGCTGTTCAAGGTTTATTTGATTTTTTATTTAGTTGTCTGTGTGTTTTCTTGGCATGCGCTAGGGTTTCATATAGTTTATTCGCTTTTTGTACATTTCTGGAATTTGATCTGTAGGAATTTGTTTAGAGTGAAGATTTGAAACATTGATTTCTATGTGGATCTCTCCTCTCTGGATTATAGGTCTTGCTGCTTTAGTAGTGCTCATTTTTAGTCGAAGTTCGTTAGCATTTGCTTTTTTTGCTTCTTCACTGCATGCACTCTACGCTCAATTGATTGTGTCGTGCAGATCCTGCAAGCATGGCAGCAAATCAAGCAAGCAAGGAGGAGGTGGATTCTCGATCAGTTTTTGTTGGCAATGTAAGAAGCATATCTTAATCTTTTCATGTTTTATTTTTTCGGTTTTCTTTTGCACTCCTTAAACCATTTGCATCTTGTGGTTATGTCATAGCTTCTCTGTATCTGAAAACGATTTTTGTTGAGATTACTTATTCATCGCTCCTATTGATGATGCATGTCATAAGGATTAAGCATTTCAGACGTCTATTATTGATAATTATAGCGTATTCTCTACCTGATTCGTGAATACAATTTCTCTATGCCCATTATGAAGTCCTGATGATGGTGACCTTTAGTGTGCAGTGATTCCATGCTGTGGTTGACTTTCGTCATCAATTGACTATGGTTTGCCGTTGAGTGCTATCTTTGTGGCTTGGTTTTTCTGTGTCTGTCTGTGTCTCTAGTGAAAACTTCAGTTGGGGATGATCATATAGCTAATCTTCACGAAACAAAGTTTCATAAATGATGAAGGTTCATGCAACTGTCGTATGAACCTATCCTTTAGATGCAGATGATAAAGTTTTCACTATTGATCCTAAGCCTTCAGATGTAACTAAATAAATCAGGTGCTAGATTGTGTGATCTCAATTGATTATTGGGCTAGTTGGAGTAGCAGAAATTAGGAAGCTTTTCTAAAATTTGTTTCATGACTGAAAGCTATTGTTGACCAATGTAAGAGAGGATGGTGTGTCTGCTACTATTCTCTTTTGATTTTCTTTTCTCTCTTGATGGTCTTACGATACATTTTTTTTTATTATTATGTCTAGAATTTCTCCATAGATTCACTTTTGCAAGATAGTTATTGTCATTTAGATGTTTCTGCTTATGTTTGTCAAATGGGTCAACTAAACATCTTGGACATCATCTTATTGTTTTTGTTGAGTTTGCTTCTCTTATGGGTGCTTTGAAGCTCCAGAATCATGGTTTGACTATGTCTCACTATGATCGCAGGGTTGTTCTCAAACCTGAAGTGTTCCCTACATAGTAGCTCTGGATAGTCAAATTATGTTTTATGGTTATCTCCACATTTTTCTTGGTATAATATTGAGAAAAAAAATGCTCTGATATGATATTTGGTGAAAAAAGTTAAAAAAATAATTGAAAGAAAAAATGAGGAAAAAAAAAGAAAAAGTAGAAAAATAATAAAAAAAAGGAAAGAGCAAAAAATACAAAGAACAAAAAGATGTGGAGTAGGAAGTTGAAAGTTGAGAGAGGAGAAGTATTTTAGGAGTGGCTCTTAGGAGTAGAATATACAAGTCTTGTTGCTATCATTGTGGAGGAAGTGGTCTCTTGAAGAGGAAAATGAAGTAATTTGATGCTTCCAAGGAAGAAGCAAAGGCTGATGTCTCTGGCGGCTGTATTTGGAGCTCAAACAAGTTTGATCAGTATGCAGATTCATTGAGAAGCCACTGTTTGATGTTAACCGGTGATAATGGTTTTTTCCACTCTTTTATTAAACAACTTTCATAATATTTGGGTTCGGTATAAATGTTAGGGTTCCTTAAGTATACTCTTTCTCTGCATTCTGTTTTGTTTGGTGTTCTGTTTTATTTCGCCTTTTTAAGGAAAAGGGGTGTTTGATGAACGAAGGATCGTCTTGTCTGATGGGTTTGAAATGGAGAATCCAACGGGAATAAAACAGTCCCGAGGGGGAAAAAGGAAAGCTTTGTAAAACCATCCAGCAATGCAACAACTTGTAAATTATGTGGTTATTTTGGTTGTTTGATTTCTTGGTTTAGATCTGTCTGCGTGGGGAAACATTTTCATGGGTCAGAATTCTTTTATTGTTTGTTTAATCATATTTGCATTTGTACCTACAGGTTGACTATGCTTGTACACCTGAAGAAGTCCAGCAACATTTCCAATCTTGTGGCACTGTGAACCGTGTCACCATTCTAACAGACAAATTTGGACAACCTAAGGGCTTTGCTTACGTTGAATTTGTCGAAGTAGAAGCAGTACAAGAGGCTCTGCAATTGAATGAATCAGAATTACATGGACGACAACTGAAGGTATTACCAAATCAAAGTAAAAACATGAACGCTGAAAAACCTTATTGACTAAGGCCCCGACTGGTGGAACCGCCAGAAAACGCAATGCGTTTTCTGGCGACTACGGGCGACATTTAAAGCGACTGGTAATCGCAGAGAAACGCAAAATTTAAAACTCTGGAATTTAGATGCGTTGCGTCTGCGTTTTAATACGTTTTCAATAAAATTACCGAAGTACCCCTAATTTTGCCCTTTCTCTCCTCTTCTCTTTTAGTTTATATTTATCGTAAATATATATATATATAAATATGTTTGTATATATATTATAATTTATATTAATCACAAATATATATATATTGTATATTCAAATATTTAAAAATTATAATTAAAAAGTATACAATAAAAACTAAATTAAAATAAATTCTTTTATTAACATTTGTCTATTTTGGTAATTTTGTTCAAAACGCAATCGCAACAGTTTTTTACCATTCGTTTTCTAGTCGCCGTCGCCCGCAAACGCATTGTTTCCACCATTCAGACAAAATGAAACAACACGCCAAACGCAAACGCTAAAGATTGTTGTTGTTTTTACAGGTCTTGCCTAAGAGAACCAATGTTCCTGGAATGAAACAATACCGCCCAAGACGTTTCAACCCTTACGCTGGTTATCGATTCCGCAGACCCTTTGTTCCTCCCTATTTCTACTCCCCGTATGGATACGGGTACGGGTACGTTCATCTTCTTTTCCATCGTCACAACTCTTATTCGACAATCTTCACATGTCCATTTACTTGTTTTGGTTAATAAACAGGAAGGCTCCTAGGTTCAGAAGACCAATGCGTTACATGCCTTACCAATGAATCTCTCCTACTATCCATCCTTTTACTATCCTTTTATCTCTCTGTCTTGAACCGTATGGTTAGATATATCTCCTTGTGAACGAACCTCTAAGAAAGTTTCATGTTTTACTTCTGTCCACTAACATGGGTTGTCTTATTTCAGCTTTCATTGTTGCTTCTAAGAACATACTCTCTTTAAGACAATCTTAATAATCTGTCTCGTAATCCCAAACTGTCCTAATTAATTAAATGTTAATACGATGAATCCAATTGCCTTTCAAACTAAATTGAATTACGGTCATTTTGGTATGAAAGTTAAAAAACGAATGGATTTTGTTCAGTTCGGTTATTAATTAAATAGCAGTAATTGATTACGTAAAAATATAAAATATATAGGTAAATAATATTTATCAAATCAATATTTGCCTAATATAATTAATAATTAATTAATATCTCATTTAAATTATTAATTATATTATATTATATTTTGTAAAATATATAAATTATTTGAAATATTCAGAATAAGAATATTATAGAATATTTTTTATTTTATTTTATATGATAAAATGATCGGTAAAATCGAAATAATTTGATAATTACCGAATAAATTAGAATTAGAATTTTATTTTGGTTATAATATTTTATTGAATCGAAATATTGCATAATGGAATCGATTTAAATTCAGTTAATATTTGGTTATTGTTTTCTAAAATCCGAATAATCTATCTCTTATATTCGAAATCCGAACTTAAATACGAAATTATCAGATCTATTCTCTCGTCGTTTTTTTGACGGAATCTATAATTGATCCCAAAAAGTATATATATCCAGAAAAAAATGACGATTAAAAGTGTTTTTAATAAATAATCTGTAATTTCTTTGAATAATCTCAATGAAAATAAATTGACACGTAGGAGGATTTTATTTTTACACCGATATAATATTTTTACCGTTTTGGTGATAGAAATGAAATAGGGGGAGAAAGGTATTTTCAAATCTACGTTCATTGAGAAGCAGAATGATTGTAAACACGTAACCAAACACCCCTCTTTGGATCCAACCAATGGTACGTACACATTCACACACCAGATCTCCACCGTAGGATGATCCTTCCGTATTCATCTGAGCCCTCAAAAGAAATTTCCATTTCGTCAAACTATTCATAATCTAACGTCACACCTCACAACCATATCCGTCTAAATTAAACAATTAATTGAATTCATAATGTTTGCATTATAGACGATATAATTCAATTCGAGTTTTTATCTTATATAGAATAACCACAAATCTGTAATAAATCGTATCGTACTATATGTGAAGTTTATCTAAAGATATGTTAAAAACAAAAAGAAAAGACAAAATCCCTTCGACTCTTATGCCCTCCATGCAAAAATAATAATAATACTAATAATTATTTCATTTAAAAAACATTTAACATATTTTAAAAAAATTGTTACTGTCAAAGTCGTCTCGTCTGCATATCTTTTTTATTTTTTCGGATTTAATAGATGCGACAAATCAGGCAAAGTAGAAAGAGACAGTCACAGCATGCGTCACGCGATTCTTCGGCACGTAAGTTTCACACTCCTATTTCCGTGTATTGTTTTATTTTATTTAATTTTTTTATTTTTTATAATAAAAAATATTTAAATTTCTATCTGAAAGAGAAGAGAAGGATGTTCCAAATTTCACGGGTTTAGGGGTATATTCTCTGATATTACTAATTAATAACGTTTCTATTTATTAATTAGTAATATCAAATAAATTTATACAAATAATAAATATAATGGATTTTGTATGTGGGGAACGGTTAAGGGTCTGCAGAAACAGACACATGTGTATAATGAAGCACAGGTGCTGACATTTATTAACATTATTATAAGCTATGGTCTGTAAAAAATAAAAATAAAAATAAAAACAAAATAAAAACAAAAATAGAAAATTAACAGTGAACCCTCCTGCTTCCTTTCTTCCTTTATTACTGCCCTCAAATCTTTCACCACTTCTACTTTGGTTTTACAAATCTCAGTCAAACTGTATTTTTTTACATCCGACCAATTCATTTATTATGGTTTCTATTATTAGAAAATTTGTATTTTTCTCATGCGATATTGTATTAAGAACCTCTCCCTTTAAAATTGGGAAATTTTATTAGCAGATAAAATAAATTAATTAATTAAAAAAAAAGAGGAGGGAAAGGGAAATGAAACATAAAAAGAGGCTAATGCCTGCCTGAGAGTCTCATCTCTGATGTGTATTCTCTCCACTCTGTCTTGTTCCTTTCAATCCATCTTCGATTTCTCCTCGACGAAATTACCATATTACCCCTCCATCCCCTTCTTTTTCATCTTCTCCCTCGTTTCACTTCGAAATTCTACTTCCATAAGAAGATGAAATTCTGATATTTTCTTATTTTTTTCTTCTTATTTTTTTTATTGTAATAACGCTTGCCCATATGAATTTCTGGGAGTGTAATTTAGTAAAATTCAAATAAAAAAATGGTTCAAATCCTTAATTATTCTCTCCTTACTCTCCTCCTTCTTACGCAAGTCTCGTCCTTTGTGCAGCCTGTTCAACCTCCTTCATCTTCCGAGGTAATCTCAAAACAATCTTTGATTTTGTTAAAAAAAAGTAAAAATTAAAACTTATTATCATTTCTGAAATATACAAAACAATTCAATTTATGGGTCCAGAGAGAGAGAAAAAAAACATAATCTTTATTTTTTGTTGGTGTTTGAACAGGAATCGTTGTTCGAGGACAAGGTTCGACTTGGGTCGACGCCACCGAGTTGTCATAACAGATGCAGTGGTTGTCATCCATGCATGGCCATTCAAGTTCCGACACTCCCGAGTCACGACCGAGTCACCGCCGTCTTCGGTACGTCACCGGACGCCGGTGTTAGTCAATTCTCTAACTACAAGCCCATGGGATGGAAATGTCACTGCAACGGTCATTTCTTTAACCCTTGAATTGAACTCTTCTTCACAATCCAAGCTTTTTCTTGTTCTTCTGTTTTACTTTGATCTTTTTTCTTTTTTTCTTTTTTTTTAATACGGGGAGTTGTTTTGGATTCTTTGTAAATGCACGGCTTAATCAATAATCACTATGAATTATTATTATTATTATTATTATAAATATTAACAATTACTGTCGAATTGACCAAAAATGTCTCACCCTACGTTGCCTGCATCTCACTGTGTGAGGCTATTTTAGTAATTTCAGTTCTGACCATATCTGTATATCATACGACTTCCCAATGTAACCAATGGATTTATTATAATCAAGTGAGACTCCCAATTTATAAAAGAATAGCTACAAAACTATATAATTTTTTATGTTTTAACAAAACATTATTATAGTTTGTTAAAAAATATAAATTTTTTGAAAATTAGTATTTTCCAACATATAATCGTGTTGATTTTGACTAATTTTTAAGAAAAAATCATTTTATTTATCGAAATAACTTACAATTAGTGGTGTAAAAAATATAATTGATGTATTTATAAGCTTTTTTATTTGGAAAATTTATTTATTTGTTTACCATTTTTGCTAAAAATAATGAATTTCGCATCGAAATAATCGATAAAAACATATAACGAAAGATTTGTTTCTGCAAAGTAAAAAAGCTAAATAAATGATCACAAGGAAGAGAAGAGGGAAGATTTTGGCGAAAGTCATGGTCCCATTGGGAAAGGATCACCAAAACCCTAATTCTCGTCGGGAATTTGTCGGCGACAAGGCTTCAATCAACGGCTGAGAATAATCGTCGGATGATCCAATCCAACGGCTCAGATGGGTCGAGGCTTGACCTTAGACCACAGCCAGCTTCCATGGAAGGCGGCGTTGTGGAGTAAAATAGTGGAAAGAATAAATGATATTTTATTTTCAAAAGTCGCATAATAATCATGATTATGAGTAGTGATTAATGATTTAACTACATGTGGAACGCAATAAATATAAAAAAAATATACGATCGGTTCTCGGAGCAATATCGGCCTTTTCATTTGACAAATGCGAAGACTTTCGTGTATAGCATAAACGAACGAAGAAGATAAAAAGTGGATCGCTTTGAAAGTTCTAAGCTTTGTATATTTTTTCAATTGAATTCCCATCGAGGAAATATTATCCATTCGTTTTTTTTGGAAAATTTCCTCTTTGGTCTCAGGTTTGTCTCTCTGTTTCTACTTCTGGGTTATGATTTTGTACTCTTATTAATGATCGTATCTGGTTTTTCCATGGTGGGTTTAGGGTATTTATGCGTTTTAAGCTGTGGGTTTCTGCTTGTTCATCCAAAAAAGGTCTTAATTTTTTCTCTGTAAAGATAGGGTTTTGTTTTGCAATTAACTTGTCTATGCTCGAAAGCTGTTAACTTTAGCAAATTCAGATTTGTAATTATCAAGTTTCATTGGATTTAGAAGCAATTCTCCATGCTTGATGAGAACCCTTAAAGGCTTGGATTGGTCTTTGTTACGAGGTAAATCTTTCTGTTGAATTATATACAATCATATCTTATATTCAATACAAATCATACTTATTACCTTAAATATTTACAGGCAGGAGATGGCTATGGCTATGGTTTTTACTGCAATGGTTTTTACCTATTTATGGTCATTTGTGTTGCCTGATGCTCAAGGTTATCCTCTTTCACTATATCAGATATGAAAACACTCTAGGGTTTGGCCTAATTATAGTATAAGTACACTTATTTTTCGTTTCAGGAGATGCCCTAATTGCATTGAGGATCTCGTTACGTGCATCGCCTGATCAATTAGCTGGATGGAATCAGAATTTAGTCAATCCATGTACTTGGTCCCATATTATTTGTGATAACAATAGTGTCACTTCTGTGTAAGTTGAATAATGCAGATCTTATGGCCATCTCCACGCTAATTGCACGACGTTTATCATACGTATTTACCGTTCTTAGTTGGTTATTTATGAAGAAAAGAATAAACTTTACTCCATATGTAATTGCAGGACATTGTCATACATGAACTTTTCAGGGACCTTATCTCCAAGAATAGGAATCCTGAAAACCCTCAAGATCCTGTAAGTGCCACAATGATCTGAGTTGTTTATATGATTGTGGATGAATATTCTGAATGATGTTTGAAAGAACTAAAGAGTAGATGGCCAATATGTTTTGGTGGAGTTTTAAAACTCCAAAGGACTTTCTATTTAATTCGAACGATCTTCCAGGTAGACCTGAATACAGACTCAGACTCACCCTTGACTTAACTATTTTTGATCTATTCAAATATGAAGTTTCAGCAATTAAAACAAGCATCAAAATACTCTAACAATGTTCACATTGCTGTAAGATTCGGAAGAAATGAAAAACTTAATGTTTGTATATTGGTAGTCATGAATTTGTATTTTATCCTTCAAATTTTGTGACTTTTGTGGATTTTGCAAATTAACTTTTATATTCGACAAGATTTCTGATGAGGGTCTCGTCGTCGTTTTGGTATGCAGTACGTTGAAAGGAAATGGTATTACGGGTGGAATACCAGAAGAGTTTGGAAATTTGTCAAGCTTACACAATTTGGATTTGGAGGACAATCAATTAACTGGTTCAATACCATCCACTCTTGGTAATCTCAAGAACCTTCAATTCTTGTAAGTAATACTTCCCGAAGCACTTAATCTTGGACTTGTCGTAGTCATTTGAGGCAAAAAAAGAAAAAAAAAGATCATACCTTTATTCCCGTATTTTACACGACAGGACCTTAAGTAGGAACAACCTCAACGGGAGTGTCCCTAAATCACTCACGAGTATTCCAAATCTAATTAATCTGTAAGTGATTTGTTTGTGTATTTGATTTCCACTCTTTTTGGAACATTATATCATCTTAATACCGTCGTTCGTTTGTAGTCTTCTTGATTCAAACAATATCAGTGGCGAGATTCCCGAGAGTTTATTCGAAATCCCAAAATACAAGTAGGTAACATGACTTTAGTTCAAACTAAACTATCCGCAGAGTATCAATTTGACGTTCTCATTTGCTCACGCACTAATCCGATAGAGTATTTTTGATGTTAGTTTCTCGGGGAACAACTTAAATTGCGGTAATACTCATCCTCATCCGTGTGTATCTGATGATAATGGTTCAGGTAATATAGCAATTTTCCCGATTTTGCATTCCTTTTTCATCTTGGAGACGTTTTCTTTCGTTGCTCGAATGCCATTGTATGGTAATCTAACTAATGAAATTTCATATGTATGATAGATGGTTCGAACAAGCAAAAAACTGGGATTATTGCGGGAGTTGTTAGTGGCGTCGTGGTTCTCCTTTTCGGATTCTTGTTGTTTTTCACTTGTAAGAATAGACATAAAGAATCCGAGCGGGACGTGTTTGTCGATGTTGCAGGTATGTAATTGTCAAATATGGGCTTAGTCTAACTGATTTTCAAAACTAGTTCGTCTAATACCATATATAGGAGTTCGTAGTTCATTTTGTAGTCGATGTGGTAAAATACAATATAACATTACTTTTCACGTTCAGCCTCGATTCTAGAGCCTGTACATCGCAATGGGGTGTCCAATATTGGTATATTGGTATGTTTAAATCAGGACTAACCACATTCTGATAACATTTCAAATAGGGGTGGCAATCCGAGTTTCGGTTCGGGTTCCTCGGGTTTCGGTTCGGTTCGGGTTCCTAGGGTTTTGAAAAATTGGACCCGAACTGAACCCAAATGTTTTCGGTCCAGGTTCGGGTTCAAAAGCATTGGACCCGAAATAAACTGAATCACATTTGGATATTTGGGTTCTTCAGTTAGTTCGGGTTAATCGGTTTTTCGGATATTATACATAATTTGGATTATTTAGGTTAAAATTCTTTGGATAATTTTTTTAGTATAAAAAATAAAATATCAAATATAACATAAATATATATATATATATAAGAAAATATACCAATATTTTTAGTGTTTATATATCTTTTAAATTATTTTAAAAAAAATTGGGTTGTTCGGGTTCTCGGTTTTTACCCGAACCGGGCCGACCTGAACCCGAATGGGTTCTGAAATTTGAATACATATGGATTTTTAGGGGAACTCATATTCCAAATGATTCGGGTTGTTCAGGTCGGTCCGGTTAACCCGGATTGCCCACCCTTAATTTCAAATATAGTTTTGGATCTAACTAATTTTAAAAGCTAGTTCAACAGTTTAGGATTGTCCAATAACGTATTTAAAAGTTCATAGTGTATGTTCTAACCAATGTGATACAACACAACATAACGGTAACATAATACAATCTTCCGATTTCAGGTGAAGTTGACAGAGAAATTACATTTGGACAGCTGAAAAGATTTGCGTGGAGGGAACTACAATTGGCAACAGATAACTTCAACGAGAAAAACGTTCTCGGACAGGGAGGTTTTGGGAAGGTTTATAAAGGGTTGCTTACGGATAACATGGAAGTAGCTGTGAAAAGACTGACTGATTTCGAAAGTCCCGGTGGAGACGCGGCTTTTCAACGAGAGGTCGAAATGATAAGTGTAGCTGTTCATAGAAATTTGCTTCGGCTTATTGGCTTTTGCACAACGCCTACGGAACGCCTTTTGGTTTATCCGTTCATGCAAAATCTAAGTGTTGCTTACCGACTCAGAGGTAACTTAGGTTTTACCATTCGTCTACGAGTAAAACTTGATTGATTGGTCATATAGCATGGATTTGGTCTAACTAATTTTCAAAACTAGTTCAAACTTTTAAGGCGTCTAATACCATATATAAGAGTTCGTTGTTCATTTTGTAGTCTATGTTGTTAGGGGTGGTTAATCCGGGTTTCGGTTCGGTTCGGGTTACTCGGGTTTTGAAAAATTAGACCCGAATTGAACCCGAATGTTTTCGGTCCGGGTTCGGTTCGGGTTGTTCGGGTTCAAAAGCATTGGATCCGAAATAACCCGAATCACATTTGGATATTTGGGTTTTTGTGGTAGTTCGAATTATTCGGGTTGTTCGGGTTTGGTTTTTGGGTATTATACATAATTTGGGTTATTTAGATAATTCTTTGGATAGTTTGTTTTTTAATATAAAAAATAAAAATATCGAATATAACATAAATCTAAGAAAATATACTTGTATTTTTTAGTGTTTATATATTTTTTTAATATTTTAAATTATTTTTAGAAAAATTTGGGTTCGGTTCCTCGAGTTTTATCCGAACCAGATCGACCCGAACCCGAATGGGATCTGAAATTTGAAACCATATGGGTTTTTAGGGTAATCCATATTCCAAACGATTCGAGTTGTTCGGGTAACTTAGGTTTTACCATTCGTCTACGAGTAAAGCTTGATTGATCATATAGCATATATATTCGTATTTTGATGGGCAGAAAATAAGTCGGGTGATTGTATTTTGGATTGGTCGATGAGGAAACGGATTGCGTTAGGTGCAGCACGTGGACTTGAATACCTTCACGAACATTGTAACCCGAAGATCATTCATCGTGACGTGAAGGCTGCAAATGTATTACTAGATGAAGATTTCGAAGCCGTGGTTGGTGATTTTGGTTTAGCGAAATTGGTTGATGTTAGAAGGACTAATGTGACCACTCAAGTTCGTGGAACAATGGGTCACATTGCACCTGAATATCTATCCACTGGGAAATCATCGGAGAAAATCGATGTTTTCGGGTACGGAATTATGCTTCTTGAACTCGTTACAGGTCAACGAGCAATTGATTTTTCACGGTTGGAGGAAGAAGAAGATGTATTACTGCTTGATCATGTATGATTTATGCTTTCTCATATTTTGGTATTTCAGCTTTTTCTTGCTACTATTGTATGTAGGGGTGGGCAGTTCGGGTTTCGAGGCAGGTTTCTCGGGTTCGATCCGGATCCGGGTTCCTCTGTTTATAAAAATTGAACCCGACTTGGACCCATTTAGTATTTAGTCTGGTTCGGTCCGGGTCCAGGTTCTTCGGTTTATAAAAAATTGAATCCGAATTGGACCAATTTGGTATTCGGTCTGGATTCGGTCTGTTCGGGTTCGGTTTTTGAAACATTGAATTCAGAAAATCTGAATTGTATTTGACTTATTTAGATATTTCAGGTCATTCGGGTTCTTGGGATATTTAGTTACGGTTAATTTGGTTTTTATAACGGGTTTTACGGGTTTTATGGGTTTTTTGTGATTTTTTTGGTAATTCAAAATTTAACGTACAAAAAATTAAAAATAATACAAAGTAAAGATCATAAATAATACCAAGTAAAAACATTTTAGGTAAATCTTTTAGGAGACGTCGATGGTGCGTGTGAATGAGATAGAATGTGTATTAGGTTTAGGGTTTTCTTTTTTTTTTTTGAATTGTTTTTGGTTGTTTGGGTTCTTCGGGTTATCTCCGAACCGACCCAAACCCAAATGGATTTTTTATTTTGAACCATATGAGTTTTCATATATCTCATAACTTGGTTTATTCGATTTAATTGAATGTTTATGATCTGTTAAACAGGTGAAGAAAGTGGAAAGAGAGAAGAGATTGGACGCCATTGTTGATACTAAACTTGCAGAGAAGTACAAAAGTGAAGAAGTGGAGATGATGATCCAAGTTGCTCTGCTTTGTACACAAGCTTCACCAGATGACCGTCCAGCCATGTCGGAGGTTGTACGGATGTTAGAAGGAGAAGGGCTTGCAGGGAGGTGGGAAGAATGGCAGAATTTGGAAGTGACTCGGAGACATGAGTTTGAACAGTTACAGAGACGATTCCATTGGGGTGAAGATTCTGTTTATAATCAGGACGCCGTTGAATTATCCGGTGGAAGATAACGGAGAAAGAAGATTCGAAGAACAAGAATCAATGGGTTTGAGAAAAGGAACAATCTTTATAGTATTTCTGGGAATTCAAGGTCGAAATTTTGCCAAAATTTTGGTTTTGATTGTTTAATGGTATTCATGTTTAAGGATGAACAACTGTACACAAATGGTAAAGGCATGATTACATCTTAATTCGAAAGGAAAAATCATATATTTGGAATAAGCCCTCTATTTGTAGCTATCAGAATCCGTTTTCGGCGTGGATACGAATAAAGGATTTGCACTATGAAGTCTATTATCTATAATTATAACTTTCAGCGTAATTATAACATGTATTATCGAAATTATTTCAAATTACGTTCGTCGTTGAAAGTTCGAAAAACTATTCTGAATTTGACTAAATAATCTGATATAGCAATTTGACTAAATAATCCGATATAGCAACCCAACAGTAATAATTCCTCTATTTGGCCAGAGATTCAAGAATATCATCTATGCAAAAGTCCTGAATCAGATTAAATCCGTCGAGCCATTCGTCGGAAAATCCATCATATGTACCAGGCCACACGGTGGTTCCTTCATATGTATTCACCGTGTCGTCTTCTCGTTCCACCGCCGGTTTCATATCATTGACTATTGACTCCGCCATAACGGCTGGCATATGCCCTTCGAAGTTCGCCACATGTCCAAATAGCTTGTCCTTTCTCGTGAAGCTCGTCCCGCACGAACACCGCCATCGCGCGGTGGCTACAACGGAGGTTGATGCGGCTGTTGTTGACTCGGCGCAGTGTTTCTGGTGGATTTTCAGATCTGTGAGGACGGAGAAACTTTTCTTCCGGCAACGGAGACAACCGAAGAGCTTCGGACAGTGACTTCTCTTGAAATGATTCTTCACGCAGATAACCGATTTCAATGGCCGGAACCGTTTATGCCTCCGGTTCCTGTTACAACCTTCGTGCGGACATGAGAACAGAGTTATCCTCTGACCGGCGGTCGAAACACCACCGAGCCGCGCCGTCGGCTTCGATAACGCTTCGGTGGTTTTATACTGGTCACCGTGAGCTCGCATATGCATCCGCAGATTCGCGTCCCGTTTGAATCCTTTGCCACAAATCTCACAAAAGTGGACGTGCTCCGCCAAAATCTCCACCGCATCGAGCTCCACCACGTCGTAGTCATCCAGATTTACGTGGACTCGATTATCACTAGGGTTCAATATCCGAAGCACGTGATTCGGATGCCGTCCAAGTGGCTTCGCCGGCAGTTCCCGCGGTGGTTGAGGCTTCTGTAAACATGATAAAAGAGCAGCGCCGTTAATGAAGACCTGTTCTATCCCGGAGACGATCTCCGAGGAGATCGTGTCCATCTGATCCTTCCCGAGGATGATGTTTAAATTGACGGATTTCGTAAGGAAACTCTGAAGATAATCCATCCGCATCCGGACTGTCTCCAGACGCCGGAGCGGAATGTTTGGGTCGGAGGAATCGTCGGAATCGGCCATTTTGAAAAGTCAACGAAGGTGAAGAAGTTCAGTCTCGAAACTCGAAGGGAGATGTATACATATATATATATAGAGAGAAAGAAGAGAGGGAGGAGAGAGAAAGGTCGTCAACAACGTCCACATGGCAGCATCATGGTGAACATCATTAAACGAAACTTCCAAACTAACGATGAATGAAGACTTTGCTTTTCTTTAAAATAAATAAATAAATAATGTTTTATTCACTGGACTCACCCATTTAATTTGAATGATCATTATTAATTGAATTGGAAAAAGACTTTTAAAATTTTAAATTATTTTTTGGAAAAACAGCCTATTCCCCTTGATTTTCATGCTTTAGTTCTATTCCCCCTCGATTTTGACCCTCGTTTTATTCCCCCTCGATTTTCAGTTTCAACTTATTTCTCCCTCGATTATCATTTTTAGTCCTATTCCCCCCTCGATTTTGATCTCATCCTATTTCCCCCTCAATTATCACAAATCTG
>CM071870.1:987591-1076789 GCA_036759665.1 Gynandropsis gynandra
ATTTTAATTTTGACCCAATTTTTATTTTAATTTTAATTTTGATTTTAATTTTAATTTTGGTTTTAATTTTAATTTTAATTTTAATTTTAATAATAATAATAATAAATTATTATCTCAATTTTGACTTGATTTAATCCTAATTAATCCAAATTAAGACCTAGTTTTGACTCAATTTTGACTTGATTCTGATTCAACTCAATTTTGACCTAGTTTTGACTCAATTTTGACTCGATTTAATCCCAATTTAATATTAATTTTGACAAAATTGGATTCGATTTTGGGTTTAGGGTTTAGGATTTTGCCAATTAGTTATTAGTCATGAGATATTAATTTCATGCCACATGTTGGCATCTTAAATATTGGTTCCATCACCTCGGAGTGTTGTATAAGATTTTATTGGATATTTTTACTTAATTTATAATAATAAAATAATTATAGACTTACCGTTGTTATACCGTTTATCATAATTTAAATGGTCAAATTCCAATTTAATTAATCAAATTTCGATATTAAAATCAATATAAAAAATATATGTGTAAAAATATTTATTAATATTATTTACTGATAGATCAAAATAAATGATATAATTGAAAATTAAATAATTAGTCGATTATAATTATTGATTCAAATATATAATTATTGATTCGATTTTAGGATGTCTTGGGGATAATATTAAATAAAAAAACTTATGCTTTGATGGTTAACGGTAGGATTTATATGTTACGAATAACTTGAATTATTAAAATTAAAATTAAAATCAAAATTAAAATTAAAATCAAAATCAAAATTAAAATCAAAATTAAAATCAAAATTGGGTCAAAATTAAATCAAAATTGGGTCAAAATTGAAATCAAAATTTGGTCAAAATTTGATCAAAATCGGATGGGGTTTTAGGCAGATTTTTGATAATTGAGGGGGGAATAGGATGAGGTCAAAATCGAGGGGGAATAGGACTAAAACATGATAATCGAGGGGGAAATAGGCTGGAACTGAAAATCGAGGGAGGAATAGGATGAGGGTCAAAATCGAGGAGGGAATAGAACTAAAGCATGAAAATTAAGGGGGGAATAGGCTGTTTTTCCTTATTTTTTATTAATCCACGAATTATTTAAGCTTAAAAAAACATCACCTTTGGAAAAAAAATTCTTAATCCTTTCCTCCCCACAATAAAAGTATTGATATCATATGTCATTTATATGATATTTATAAATTTACTTTTAAAAAATTATATTAATATTAATATTCAATTTAATTTAGAAAAAACAACATATTTTAATAAAACAAACCTAACACCAAACGTCGACTAATTTAAGTTGATTTTAATATTTACATTGTGTTGATTTGTTGCTGTGATGATCGATTTTTTTTATTTAAAAATAAACATGTATAGTTTAGATTACGATAATTACATCATTACATTATTTAACAATGACAATAATCCATTAAAGAAAAAACCTTTAAACAGCCCCCTAGTTAATAATAAATTACTGTTTTTTGTATATGGAATTTATGGGTTGTAAAAAGTTGAATTTTGGCTGAAGAGCCTCATGAGATTGTCATCATTAGGGGTTGGTAATAATGAATAACATTAACCCTAATGGCTTTGATATGAGTTGAGATAAGATATCAGTTTTAGGTCTATAAATAAATCATATTGAACAATTATTAACTCTTTAATTATTTTTTAATTAGATTAGATCTAAACTCAAAATAAACTCCGAATTAAAATTTTTTTCTTTTCATTTATGCTTTCCCGACCGCTGGATCATCTAGAAAATTAATAACAGAAAGTATAAATATGATTAAAAAATAGTATATTAATATTATATGATTATTTGGTGGATGAATTTCTATTGATGATAACATCAATTCACAGCTAAAGTCTAAAGATAGTGGTTTCTATCATTTCATATAAACATTATCAAATTTAATATTTTTCCAAATTTACTGTCCATAAAAATTATCCAAATTAATATTTCTCCACATTAACACTTCTTATTTATGTCCAATGACCCAATATGATAAAACTTATTAATTAAACCCCAAAAAGAAAAAGTGGAATGCCTCATTTTAGTTGGTGTAAATATGATTACACATATAAAAATTAAACAGATGAATCATTTGGTGGAATCTATATAAGTTGGAGAGTCATAAAGAAGCAACCTCTCATGCTTACGAGCAAAACAAATGTTATTACATGCTCAAATATTGAAAATAATAAAACATCAACTGATTTTAATATATTGAATAATTTTAATTTTGTTTGATATAAAGTTTGTTATATTATATATTGTAGATCAAATTTACATACAATATCTCCAACATAATAACCACAAAAATTAGATTCAATTAAAGTAATATAAGTATATATATCAATTTAAACCGAATGAAAAATGAATACAATATATATGTTAAAGATAATATATATTTTAAATTGATGAATTGTAATAATAGATATATTAATATTAATTATTTAAATATGCTCATGCAAATATTAAAATTCAATCATACTTACCATAAATATAAATTATTTCAACATGTTTAAAATAATTATGTCTAGAACATGTTTTAATTAATTAGATATAAAAATATTAAATCATACTCGCTATTTGATATAATTATCATTGTGTGGAAACACAATAACTTCACAAGTTTAACATAAATTTATTAGTCATGATATATATATATATATATTGTATATTCGCTTATTTTGTTAGCATATATCTTTTTTCATTTTGAAGACATTATCAAATCTTCAAGTCAACAATGAGTTTTACATCAGACATGTCAAAGGTCATGAAACCGTTTGTCTGGCTCAGTCTTACATCCCTTATATTTTTTGCTACTTATTACTCTTGTTATTCGATCTTAATAGTCGTACACAGAATGAGAACAATCGACACCAAAATAGATTTCTCTGTTGATATGGTCGAGGGGGAATCCTAATCATATTCTCATTGATATCTCTTATTGCTTTCTTTTATACCTTAAAAAGGACTATTAATAGGTTTGGAGAAATGGTGAGACCATCATCATAATTTCAAGAATAAAACTATATATAATGTTTTCTTTATATACATACTGAATTTTATAAATAAAAAATCATAATTCTAATTGTATTTTATAATTCTTCTATCAATCAAATTAAATATAATAAAATATATTATAATATACGATATCATTATATTTATGAATATGATTTGGAAAAGTATTCAAATATTCGTATGTGATTTGTATTCGAAAAACAATTGAAATAATTGAAGGATCAAATACAAATAGTTAGATTCAAATATTCGTCAAATATAAATACAAATATAAATATTAAGATTAGTTATACGATCTGTTTGTATCTCAATGTACGTAATAGTTAGTTTATTAAATATACATGAACAATTATGTATTAAATTCAAATTAGAAGGATCTAATTGCAAAGACTTAAAATATACCATTTAAATTTTATAATAGTTACTCAAAATCCATATATCACACTTAATTGCAATTCCTTTCTTACGTTTATAATTATTTATGCTATATAACTATAATAATGATATTGCAATCATAATGAGTATATTATAATTATTTAGCGCTCATGAACCCATTGTGAAACCCACTCGGTAAAATTGAAAGTGTTTTTTTAGGGTTTTCACTAATTCGTCTACCATTTATTCTCTATTCATACTTTCATCATAGAATTCAAAATTAGATCAATAATATATATAATTGGGTGATAAAAAAGGAAAATATTTGGATGAGCTTATATACATTTGTGAGTTTGCTATGTCATTAAGCTCAAATTATCTTTTTTTTTTCTCATACTATAAATCATCTATGATATGGTAAATTTCTTTTCTTCCTTTTCATTGTTTTTCTTACATAAGAAATTTGAGGCTTGTGATAAAAGAAAATATTTTCTACTCTTGGTGAAGAATAATTGTTTATCATCAGATGATTCTTTATCGAACAAGATCTCTGAGACCTCATTCGAAAATTATATTTTTTAAGAATTTGGTTTCTATTTGAATATCAATATACTCAATCGGCACTAAAAAAACCATTATAAGACTGAATTTCTCTCGTTCATTCGTTTGTTCTTTCTTATTTCTTGTATTACTTCTTTCTTCTTTCTTTCATTACTTGTTTCTTCCTTCTTCTCCTCTAATGTCTCCTTTACGAAAAACCCAACGCATGCGTCATTTTCAGTGAGATCGTGTGACTTATGCTATTTGATTTTTTAAAAAAATTTAAATACATATATTCGCTAAATATCTGAGTTTTTCGAATATTTGAATTTTCAAATAAAAATACACATAAAAAATCAAACATTTATCGAATACAAATACAAATATCAGAAAAACAAATTAAATATATGAAATATGTCCAACCCTATCACCACTCAAAATATATTAAAATTAAAGAAATCAAGCTAACAACTTTGGTTTAGATTTAAACATGTAAGAACTATTGGTTCTATGTAATTGTTTATCATTAGATCAGATGATTCTTTATCGACCAAGATTTATGAGACCTCATTCTTAAATTCTTTTTTTTTTTAAAGATTTGAGTTGTGCTTGAATATCAGTATACCCGATCTACATTAAAAACCATTATAAGACTGAATTTCTCTTTCATATTATTTTTTCCATTTATCGATTATAAATTTTCGTTTTTTATTTAGTAGTGTTTTTATTAACTTTTTATGCTTATACATACTTAACATGAGATATGTTAATAAACTAACTAATTTTGATAAAATTTAGTGTATATTAAAATATCATTTTTTATGTTAGTCAAATATTATTGTACATAATACATTAAAAAATATAGATTTTAGTTTAAAATTTATATTGTTACTTTTGTTTTCATCACTTTGATAATTTTACTTAATAACAATCTCATTTTAAGAATAGTAAATATTTTGTTAAAAACCAAAATAATTAGTTGTTTGGTCATTAATCTATTAAATATACAATTTTAAAGATGTACTGGTTATATATATATATATATATATATATAACACTCTAATAACGGTGCACAATTGATTTACAATTTTTTACTCTTAAAAAATTGAAGAAATGAATGTCATAACTTATAAAATTTATGTTTTTTATTAAAAATTTTAAATTACTTTTTATTTGAACATGTGTATGTATTTATATATGTATAAATGCGTATACATGTATATATGTATTTATTTTCTATATATGTATATATATAGTAGTTTTTTTTTTCTTTTAATTAATATCGATTTTATTAGTTAAATCATATAAGAAATTTAGAAATTCATAAAAAAAACATTTAACGATCCATGAGTACAAATGCATTGTTAAAATGTCGGTGTTGAGAACGAAAAATTGAAAAAAAATAACTATATATACAAATGATCATATACGATATCATTTTTACAGAGATTAAAGCATAAAAAAGACACCACGTATTGTCTGTCGATCCAAATCAACGATTAAAAATATATAATATCAACATTTGTCGATCCAAATCCACAATTACATAGAAATTTATACATTTTCATTATTAATTGTATACATTAAGAATATAAATTTTTTAATAGAAACTAACTCATAAAAAACTGAAAACAATATGATTTTGTATTAATAAATCCACAATTTACACATATAAATTGATATCATCGAATTTTTCTTTTGTAAAAATTTTTATATATATAATTACAATTACACTCTTTAATACATCATTTTAATTTTAACTAATAATATTATGGTATTGTACATTTAAATTATTCATTATATAATATTTGTCCGTTTGCCCCCTTATTTTATTATATTACGAGATATTTCCCATATTCTTTGATATTTCACTTGGTCATACTAAATTTGATATTTTCAATCTGACGTTGAAATTTTTACTATTTTCACGAAAATCCCCATATTTTTATTTTCTTCAAATCGATCCCCATTCGGTAGAAACATTTATATAACCGCCTCTTCTTGTTCTTAACCTTTAAGCAATGGATGGAAACACTTTGAACAGATAGTTTCTGGTACGTCGCACACGGATTGTTTTCGTAATCGTTGAGTTGAATCAGACGATTTGATATCTCTGGCTCGGTCGTGGTGAGGATCGTGATGGGTTCGGCCGGCTCCAAACTCGAAAAAGCTCTCGGCGACCAGTTTCCCGAAGGCGAACGATACTTCGGTCTCGAGAATTTCGGAAACACATGTTATTGCAATAGTGTTCTACAGGTATTTTCTCTCTGGTTCTGATTTATGGGGTTTCGCTTATGTTTTTGATTAATGCATATGTTTTTCGCTGTTTTAATATGATCTTTTGCTTCGACGATCCATTGATGTTGAGTAATTACATCAAATTATTATCTGTGGGAAGATTATACGTGATCAGAAATTGTTTTCGGGTGAAGAAAAATCTGCAATGTGTAGTGATCAGATGGTATGAGGTTGTTTTAGGGATAGTATGATTGTGTATGTTGATTTTGGCTGTAGGATTTAGGTATAATCCGTGATGCTTATAGACATTATTTATCAGTGCGTTCGACAATTTGAAACGTTCTGTGATTAGCTGTATGGTGAATGATTGTTTATGTTTCTCTTTCTGGTAGCATTTGTCATAATTCCTGAAGAAAAGATGGGTTTGCAATTCTAGGGATTTATGAATTTGTTCCTCTTTCTTGGGGATTTGAAGAGGGTATCTGATATGGAAACTCAATATTAATTGACATATTGTATGAGTGATCAAAGATTTGTTTAGAAGAATGGATGTGAATTGATGTCATGTCTGTTTCTCTGCGTGATCCATGTGGTATAATAACATTGGATAGTCGATTTTCAAATAGCATGTAACTTGACATATTGTATGAGGGATCAATATTAATTGACATATTGTATGAGGGATCAAAGATTTGTTTAGAAAATTAGCCGAAGGAACTGTAAGGCTTTTGGCAGTGAATTGATGCATGTCTTTTTCTCTGCGTGATCCATATGGTATAACAACATTGGATAGTTGATTTTCAAAGAGCATGTAACTTGGCCTTTCTTTGTTCTGTGACATCCTCTTCTGTCCATTAAACTTCACGAGGATCAAATTATGGATTACTTGTATCCCTCTCTGTACTTGGAATTGTTTTCTTGCGCTTGGTGTTTGATTTATCGGTGCTGGAATGCTATGAGTAGTCGTGGCCGTTAATCTTGAGGCGAGCTTTTGTGTAGAGACTTATTTTATGTCACCATGTAATGGGTTGTCTTGATCTTTTGTCTTGATCTCTTCTTTCTGCAGGCACTTTATTTTTGTATCCCATTTCGCCAACATTTGCTTGAATATTATGCTAATAACAAAAGTACGAGGGATGCTGAGGAAACTCTCTTGATGTGCTTAGCTGATTTATTTTCTCAGGTAAGTCTCTGTTGTGAAGTTTACTATGATCGATTTTCATTTTGCTGAGCTTTTAGTTCTTAAACTTAGAATTGTTCTCATTGTTTCTACTTTATGTTTAATAAACGAAGTTTATATATGTCATATTTTCGAAAATGTTTCTAAATCTGAATATTTTACATTTCCTGCAACCAAATCTCATTCTTTTGTCATTTTTGTGCAGATAAGCTCACAGAAGAAGAAAACAGGAGTTATTGCACCAAAGCACTTTATACAGAGGTTGAAGAAGGAAAATGAGCTGTTTCGTGGCTTTATGCATCAGGTATAGGGATGTCAATTGGTTGGGTTGTGCCCAACCCATTAAAATTAAACGGGTTTTATGATATAATTTGGTTGGATTTAACCCGACCCATTTAATAACGGGTTATATGAGTCGGGTTAAACGGGTTATACGTGTTAAATGGGTTAAACAAATCATCTGTCTTTTTGCAGGATGCTCATGAATTTTTGAATTTTTTGCTAAACAAACTTGTTGAGAATTTAGAGAAAGAGGCTCAGCTTGCCACAAATGACAAAGATTCTTCCTCCCTATCGGAAATGGGTGCCAATGGTTCAAGCTTTCCAGAGGCAGATACTGTCCAGAAGGAACCCCTGGTCGTCACCTGGGTGCACCAAAATTTCCAGGTGAACATATTCACTTTGTAACTCCCATTAACAACCGGCTTGTTTGATTATAAATTCTGCAGGTGGGGGTGGAGTGTACAAAAACCGGATTTTTTTATAGTGGAATTAATTTTGGTTGAAATTTACGTTAAAATCGGGTAAGTTAAAAAATTTCAGCGAAACCGGTTCAAAATAAATTTTAAATTATAATCGGGTCAAAATTTTAAGTAAATTCGGATCAATTTCAGCAAATCGGATAAAAATTCCAGCAAAACTGGATCAAAATCTGGGTCAATTTCAACAAAACCGGGTCAAAATTTCAGTAAACCTGGTCAAATTATAATAAATTGGGTTGAGTCAAAATTCAGTAAACCGGATCGGTTTAACAATTGGGTAAACCGGATTTAATTCAATTTTAATTTGGGTCGGGTCGGGTCAAAATTGAGTATGAAATTGGGTCAAAATTGATGGTTTTTAGGGTTTGGGATAAAAAAACTGTTTATTTAACAGAATTTAAAACAACGGGGAATAAACTGAATTATAAAACGTGAGGGGGAATAAGATTAAGGGGATACGTGAAAGTGGAATAGGATGAGTTCAATAATGAGGGGAAAATAGGGAAAGTAGCTGAAGTTGGGGTGGGGATAGGAGTTTAACCCTAAAATTCTCTAAAATTCTCTGTCCGATCGATTGTACCATCTTGATAATGCTTTCTGTTTTAGGACTGTCTGCGTGAAAATTCAGGAGAGACTAGATTTTCCCCCAGTTCACGTATTGTTTTTAATGGCAATTTGAATCAGGGGATACTCACAAATGAAACAAGATGCTTACAATGCGAGACAGTTACAGCAAGAGATGAAACATTCTTTGATCTCAGCCTTGACATAGAACAGAACAGCTCAATTACAAGTTGTCTGAAAAACTTCAGTTCCACAGAGACTTTGAATGCAGAAGACAAGTTCTTCTGCGACAAGTGTTGCAGGTAGGCACTTTCTGATCCTTTTGTTTTAAGGGTGGCCAATCCGGTTTACCCGGATCGACCCGAATGGTTTGGAATATGAATTAGCCTAAGAATCTATATGGGTTCAAATTTCAGAACCGTTTTGGTTCGGGTTGTTCCGATTCGGATTCGGTTTGAACCCGAACAATCCAAACAACCCAATTTAAAAAGTAAAAAAATAAAAAAAATATAATTTAATTTTTTTTTAAAATTATATAAACACTAAAAAATATTAGTATATTTTCTTTTATATATATATATTTATGTTATATTTGATATTTTTATTTTGTTTTATATTAAAAACGAATTATCTAAATAATTCCAAAACCGAATAAACCTAATTATGTATAACACCCGAATAACCCGAACAAACCGAATAACCCAAACGACCCGAAAAACCTAAATTTCCAAATGTAATTCGGGTTATTTCGGGTCCAATGCTTTTGAACCCGAACAATCCGAACCCGAATCGAACCCGAACAGAAAACATTCGGTTTCAATACGGGTCCAATTTTTTAAAACCCGAGGAGCCCGAACCGAAATCCGAGAAACCCGAATCCGAACCCGGATTGGCCACCGCTACTTTGTTTGTATCATTGTAATGGACAGTGTCATTCACACCGTACATCCACAGTTTGCAAGAAGCTCAGAAAAGGATGAGGATCAAGAAGCCTCCTCGTGTTCTGGTCATCCACTTAAAACGGTTCAAATACATGGAACAGCTTGGTCGGTACAAGAAGCTTTCGTACCGCGTTGTCTTCCCGTTAGAGCTAAAACTCAGTAGCACATCTGAAGATATAGATGCCGGTTACTCCCTTTTTGCAGTCGTGGTCCATGTGGGAACTGGCCCTAACCACGGCCACTACGTCAGCCTCGTGAAAAGTCATAACAATTGGTTAATCTTCGATGACGAAAATGTTGAAATGATGGACGAATCAACGGTGCAGATGTTTTTCGGGTCAGCACAGGAGTATTCGAGTAATACAGATCATGGGTATATCTTGTTCTACCAACGGATAAATGGGTTTGAGGCACTTTGCTGAGTTTCTTTTGTTTATTTCTTTATAGATAGAATAGAATATATAAGTCGGATTGATTGTGCAAAACGTAGGGTTTGAAAGTATTTTGGTGTGAGGAAAAGAATGTGTAAATGGAAATGCATGACTCTGAAGATCACTTATTTGTTTTTAGTACTTCTGATTCTTAAATCAATGGCTTTACTTTTATTATTTTATAGAATTGTTTTTTAAAAGTAAATTTAATTAAATTAAAAATATCTTAAACATTTGTATTCAATTTGTATTTATATGTATTTGAATTGAAATTTGAATATATGATCAAATATAAATAGAAATCCGATAAATATAAATAATAAATTTAAGTATATAAATTCGTATCTATAAAATTTAAATAGATAAATTTATTAAATATATATATATAACAATTAAATTATAAATATAAAATTATTAATCTAATAGTAATATTTATTATATATATTCTTAATTTTGAGGTTTTCTCTATATATATATAATTATATTTTGTATTTCATAAATATCAATTTTGTATATACTTATGATTTTAAATTGTAATTATAAATTGTATCTGATAATTATCAATTTTTTTATTATATATATATATAAATATTAATTTTGGATTTGAATATTAATACGAAATATAAATATAAATAATTAGCTATTTTTTCAAAACTAATCATTAAGTCGTGAATTGCATTTCCCTTCCTGTCTATTTTGGAACTTCGCTAAGAATCTGTTAACCAACGAAATAGAATACAGAAAAAACGGGTTGAAGCCAAACCGGTAACGGAACGGAACGGAAAAAACTTACAGTTTCTCATAGTCGGAGAAATTCTCTTCCGTCGTAGAGGGAATGAACTCTGTATATTCTCAATTAATGTATGCAGGCCAAAAGTGTGTGACTTTGATGTATGGAAAACTGTAGACAATAATAAGTACAAAGGTTTTCGAGTACATGGATCACGATTTGACTCCACTTGCTGATCGTCCTGCACTGAGATTTACACTTCCCCAGATCATGGTATTCAAGAACTGTAAGCTGCAGCGTGAACCCCCAAAGCAGCACGACCTGATGGATCAAGATTACTCGACCAAGCTGCATCCCATTCCACTGCTTTTGCTGTACTACATGCTATACTTGGTCCTCCTGGGACCGTTGCCCTTGCAGCACTCTGCTTGTAAACCCCACAAATATTAGACCAAAGTTGATCACTTTGAACGCCAACTGATAGTATCTATACCGTAATATCGAAGGTATTCGATAACTTTTATTGGGCACTAATAAAGTTGTAATTTTTATTTGAATCATTCGATATTATTACCTTTGGGAAGAACTTCTCGAAGATGGTTCTGTAGTAATATGCTTCTTTGGTCTTTGGTGTGTTCTCCGGGAAGACAAAGTTGGCGTTCATCAACATGGTATCAGAGACCTTACAAATACAAAAAGGGTGATCTTATAAATCATTGTCGAATTGAATCATTTGATTCTTCGATGAAGTATAAAGACAATTCTTACATGTTTGTCTGCATGATCTTTCAGGCCATCGATCCAACTGTAACCAACTCCATCACTGAACTGTTCTTTCTGTCTGTAAAGAATGTGCTGCATTACCCAAAAAGAGATTAGAATGTAAAAAGGGTAAACTTTTAAACACGGTTAATTATTCACGCAGATACAAAATTATGTATAAAAAACCTTTGGAAGGTAAGGATGTTTTTCGTCGTCAAAGGCATTGCGTAACACCCATTTCTCAATCCTTCCAATGTCGGGTCGAACCTGAAACGTATTTTAGTATCAAAAGGGAGCTTGTATATGATTTGGAACACATTTACGAACAATCTATTCGTAAAATGAGTAAAAAAAACGAGATTTGAGTATCGAAAGATGAAAATGGAAAGATCAATTACCATCTTCCACTCTGGATCAATGCTCATAGCAACGTTTATAAATTCTTTATCCAAGAAGGGAACACGAGCCTCAAGACCCCATGCCGACGTTGCTTTGTTGGCCCTCAAGCAATCATATTGATGAAGAGCTTTAATCTGTCAATAAATCATAAACAAGAATAAGAAGATTACAACTGATACGAAGATCAAAAGAAGAAGAGTAAAATACCTTTCGGCATGTTTCCTCATGGAATTCCTTTTTGTTAGGTGCCTTGTGAAAGTACAAGTACCCTCCAAAGATCTCATCTGAGCCTTCCCCAGATAGAACCATCTTTACACCCAAAGATTTTATTTTTCTTGACATTAGAAACATCGGGGTGCTGGCTCTTATAGTCGTCACATCGTACGTCTCAATGTGATAAATAACCTCTTCAATCGCATCGATCCCTTCCTGCAATTATCATTAATGAAAGACTTTAAGCCATCAAATCAATTCAATAACAGTGACTGCCGAGGAAACAAGTCTTCATTCTCAGTACCTGTACTGTAAAATGAAGCTCGAGATGGCGAGTCCCAAGATAATCCGCTACTTCTCTTCCCGCCCTCAAATCCGGGGATCCCTATATAGAGAACATAAAATGATAATGATCTCAAAAGGGCGCTGATTTTGATATGAGAAACATCTCAAGCAATGGCGTACGCCTTCAAGACCTTCAAACCAATGCAAAATGTATGCAACTGTGAACCCCATTGAAGAGCAGCGTCTGATTTGTCCAAATAGCGTGAAGCCACGGAAGCAACAAGGGATGAGTCTAATCCTCCGGATAAAAGGACGCCAAAAGGCACATCAGTCATCAATCTTTTGATAACAGCCTGTCAGATTAAAGAAGAAAATTGCACATAAACTTTAGCAATTGAAGAAAAGTGTGATCTTTGAGCACAATCATAACAATGAAGCTGAAAGTTATTTAAGAGCACGAGGAGAAAAGCAATACCTTCTCGAAAGCATTGCGCAGTACTAATGACTCGTATGGGGTTGAAGGAATCTGCTCAGAGTACCATGGAGGGTTATACCATCTTCTAAGCCCTCCTACAAGAAACAAGTTTAACAATGCAAACCGAGTTTCATTCGGTAATATAAAATCCAGCTTCCGATTTGATCGATTTTGTAATATACAAACCTTGTTTACTTGAGTAGATGTGGCCTGGAGGGAAACACATAAATTGTTCACAATCATCGCTGAGTGCTTTCATCTCAGATGCGAACCAGACAGAACCTATGGAGAGACGATTGAGAAAATCATCGCATTGAACGAATGAGATGAAAAGGGAATATATAGCTTTAACCTTAAGAAGCATACCATCAAGACCCCATCCAATGTAGAGTGGAGTAATACCAATGGCATCCCTCGCAGCAATAAAACTTTTGTCGCGTGTATCGAGAAGGACAAACGAAAACATGCCGTCTAACATGTCAACAAATTCCTCGCCATATTCTTCATACTGTGATATTAAACCATAAATAAAACAAGAATCGAAGAAAATGGTGATTTCTAGTCATGAAATTTACACAAATGCTCCAAGACGATTACCAAACAAGACCGACAAGTGAAGAAATCTCTTCTTAATTCTGCATACTTACCAGATGGGCAATCACCTCACAGTCACTACCAGTACGGAACTGGTGTGACTTTAGCTTTAGCTGTTCACGCAGAAGCTTATGGTTGTATATCTCCCCATTTACCTGAAATCGGACAACATTGATCCAATCATTGTGTTTCAAATGCTGAATTAAGACATCTGGAAATTACCGTGACAAAGACAGTCTTGTCTTCGTTGTAGAGTGGTTGATCCCCAGATGTTGGGTCAACGATGGCCAAACGTTCATGAGCAAGAAAACAATCCTCATGACAATGCAATCCGCTCCAATCAGGACCTCTATGCCTTAATCTACACAAACCAAAGCCACCCACAAATTGTACTTCATTTCTCTACCACTTCAAGTAATATATCGATGAAAAAAAAGGGTTATTTCAATGGCTATTTCATCGACTTTTCTCTGTTGAATCCATGTTGACTATTGCATCGATTTGGGTCTGGAGAAATTTACATCTTTTTACATTTGGGTAAACAGAAAGGTCTCCTCTTCTCCCAAAAAATCGAACCTTTTTGCAACCCAGACAAAGTAAAAAGGATGCATTGTCCCACAACATAAATTCATCGGCAAAAAGTCGAATGATTTACAACAACAATGGAGGATTACGGGTACCTGCGAGAGAGTTCGATGATACGGGACCGTTTTGCTTGAGAGTTGTCGATGCAACCCAGTACGGCAAGAATCCCACACATGGTGGCTACGATGAAGCAGAGGGATGAAGGAATGATAAATTTCAGTCCAAGCAAAAAGATGGCAATTTATATGGTGGCTTTGAATAGGGGGCCGTTGATTGATTCTTCTGAATTTTATAAAAAGGAAAAAAAAAAAAAGAGGCCAAGATTCTGGCTTGAATTTAACCTAATTTGATAGGGCTTTTGTCATATTCTTAAACTATTTGGCAAAGATTCTCTGATCAGTGGATGGCATGACAAGAGTGGGTCCATAGTTTACTACATTATTACATGCCACTTAAAATTTTATAAATTTATACTATACTTTTTTATAACTGACAAAAGGATCTAAATAATACCCTTTTATTAATTTTGAATATTCTATTCTGATCTAATTTGCGAATATCGAATATTCTATTCTATCTAATTTGCGATTAATTTTGCATAGTTCTATGTAAATTTTTTTTAAAAATGAAAGGTTTTATATAGATGATAGAAAAAGGATTTTAAGTATTTTTCTATAATTAAATCATTGAAATTCTATTATATTACACTAGATCATAGCATTGCGCGTTTTGTGATAATGATATTGTATGTTTTTTAAACAGTATACATAATTTATTAAGTTTGTGCTTGTCGTTATAGTCAGTAAACCAATTATAGAGGAGGCCGGCTCGGAAAAGTAATGTAGAAAAGCCGAGAAATTTTCAAAAGCATCAATATCAAATAATTTTTAAAAGAAAATATCTAAGTGCATTCTTGAGCTTATATTTAATGACGAAGAAATATAAAAAGACAAGACTTTTACCTGATCATACACCAAACCAAGATCATCCCAACAATTGAATCATCAAAACCAAATCAACAGTTCAAATCTACAACCAAATGAAAAAAAAAATCAAAGAGGGCTTGAAAAATGGTTATCACAGACTTAAGGTATATTCTAGTCTGGCATGACCATCGTAGACTTGGACAAAAATCCCAAAATCACACAATTGATCGAAAAAACCTTTACATCCATGCGTGAAAGAATTTGGGATTAAATCTAAAACCTCTAATATTCTTCAAATTCATTACTTCTGCATGGATCATGGATTTTTCTAAAGTTAAACTGACATATCTATACCTTCTCTTCTTACTCAGAGTTCTTATAATATGATGGGAGTAGGTAATCACTTGCAATCTCATCTTCGTTGATCTTTATGTAGTATTTACTTGAAGCAGAAGCTGAGCGGCTATATTTTTTAGATCTCAATGATTTTCTATACTCCTCATGTTGTAGAACCTTGGCCAATCAGTCTCTTTCATGTCCAAATCAGCAACAAAACTTCAATTCAAGGCAATATGGAGAAAATATCTCAGCATTAGGTTGAGAAAAAACTATACAGAAAAGTGAATAGAAAACAAGAAACAAAATGACAATTGAAGCTTCCAAATATTTCAATTTTGGAAGCATAAAGCTTTAGCAAGTGGGTGAACCTGCCTTACCTCCATATCATAGAGCTTTGCCTCGAATCTCTGTTGATTCTCTAATTTCTTCTGTTTCAACCGGCCTTCTGTTACTATACATATTTGGCGAGCTTTTATCTGTGACTTAATTTGACTCCATGAGTGGAGATACTTAAATGTAATCGACACTTGTTTTTGCACATAACGATGTTCAGTCAACAACTCTGCTCGTGCTATTCCTGACGAAGCGTCTTTCTAACCTGTATAAAAGATTCATAATCAAAAGGTAGCTCAAGAGTTTAGGGTTACCCAACACCATATATACAAGTCCCAAGGTTCATGTCCTAACCGATGTGGGACAACTTATCATAACTCTTCCCCTCACGCCCAGACTCGATCCTGGAGCGTGGACATCACAATCGGGGGTCCAACATCGGTATATTCAAATCGGGACGAACCGGCTCTGATACCATGTCAAATACAAATATGGGCTGGGCCTAACTAATCCCAAAAGCTAGCTCAAGAGTTTAGGTTACCTAACACCATATATACAAGTCCCAAGTTCATGTCTGGGATAACTTATCATAACACTTTCTCCCAGAAACATTAAAAGACTATCATGGAGATTAAACGAAAGAGGTAGGTAGGTTTTATTGACAATAAAAGGCTACATTCCATCATAATGTATTGACATTGAAAGATTCAACTCTGAAATTGTGTTCACCCATAGCGATTCTAAGCTCTAAATCCTAAGCTCTAAACTCTGTCTGAATCCGAGTTGCAGCCAAATACTCAATAGGAATTTCTGGAGTTCCAGGATCGTGGCTCGTAGAACTGTTTGTAAGAACTAGTATATGTGATATAATTGTGGGAAGGTTGTAGCTTAGGAAGGAAGGAATTTTGGTGGATTTTGGGTTTAGGGAGAAAGAAGGATTCTCCAGAAATATTCTTCAGAATCACTAAGTTAAGGTTTTTTATACCTCCTCAGAAATTCCGTCTGTGAAGGAACCAACCAGTCCAAAACCGCCTTCGTCCCCGCCCCGCCGGCGCCGGCTACGCTCCACACGGCGGCCAACAGCGCCGCCTTAGCCTTGAAATCCTCGTTCTTCAGCAATTTTCCCATACTCGGCAGCGCCTTCCTCAGCTGCTCCGCCTCCGGATAGGCTGCGGCGGAGCGGTCGTAGTATCGCTATCGGAATCAAGCGAAGCGGTGTCTTCTGTTCTTCTTCAATGAAATTTACAGGCGAAATAAACGATTTTTCCTCCTCCCTTTTATAATATATATTTATAATATATATGATTTCCCTTTTCACGTTACGACGTCGTTTCGTTTCATTGCAACTTCTTTACGAGACTTCACCTGAGATTTCTTGCGAACGAGTTGTGTGTACAGAGAGATCACTAGAGCGAAGGGGGTTTTCGGTGACTCCACTGGCCGGCGACAATGGCGACGGAAGGTGAACGGAAGAGGCCGATGAAGATGGGCGTTAGGGTTTTGTTCTATTCGATGTTGCTCACGCTTCAGTACGGAGCTCAGCCTCTGATTTCCAAACGCTGCATCAGGTATGATATCTGGTAAAAAGGGCCTCTGCATCCCCGATATGGATCATTATGGCGTTTCTCGGCAAGCATTTCTTCCATTTTTATTTTGAACCGCGCCTTTATGGAATCTGGGATTGGAATTTTTTCGTTCCAAACTGTGAAATATGATCAAGAAAAGTGATGGGGTTTACGGTTCGAAATTGAGGAAATTCTTGTAGGAATCAAGAATTAGGGTTGTAATTGATGTGAGACAGAAAGATCACCGGTGATGGAATGCACTATGGTTCCCAGTCAGGTTTTAGTTATATGTGACAGTGCCTTGCCCTATTGAATTAGCTATTTATGTTTATGTGTTTTTATCGCAGAATCCAATTTCGTATGGCTTGATCTGAGTGCATTGTCTTGGGAATCCATAGATTTGACTGTTAAATGCCAAGCCTTCCCTGGTTCTATACAGGATTCTCGGTTCATCTTTTGTGTCTATGTAATGTATCATGCACTATAGGATCTGATTTGAGATATCTTGAACAAATTTACTGACTAAATAGCTATTCGGAATTTCAGATCCAAATGTTGTGTTTCTTTTGTGGTTGGGCACACAATCATGGGGGGTTTAAAGCTATTCAGCTAATCTGTATTGTTTTGCAGGAGAGAAGTCATTGTGACTTCATCTGTTTTAACATGTGAAGTCGTAAAGGTAATGTGCATTCTGATCGAAAACTCGCTTCTTTCATCTAATTCTTGGATATGTCACAATTCATATGTTTCTTTATGCCCTTTTATCAGGTAATTTGTGCTCTGATTCTCATGACAAGAGATGGTAGTCTGAAGCGACTATCAAAAGAGTGGACTTTGATGGGATCCTTGACTGCATCAGGATTACCTGCGGCTATATACGCACTGCAGAATAGTTTGCTGCAGATTTCATACCGGAATCTCGATTCCTTGACTTTCTCAATTTTGAATCAGACAAAAATATTTTTCACTGCCCTCTTTACATACATAATACTAAGGTATCCTTCTTCATTTTCTTCATGTAATATTCCTTGTGTACGTTACCAAGGTAATGTTAGTAATTAACCATGACAATGTTTGGGGTAATGTTAGTAATATAAAAGGAATGCTTGATGATTTGAAGAGTATGTAATTCAGCCTCCTGGCGCCGATATTTCTACTGCATCTTGTAGGCAGAAGCAATCGATTCAACAAATAGGAGCTCTGTGTTTATTGATCATGGCAGCTGTCCTTCTAAGTGTTGGGGAGGGCTCTAACAAAGGTTCCAGTGGTGGTAACCCTGATCAAGTGCTATTTTATGGGATTGTTCCAGTCTTGGTAGCCTCTGTACTCTCAGGCTTAGCCTCATCCCTGTGTCAATGGGCTTCTCAGGTAATCTAGTGTCAGATTTTACCGTTGTATCGAATTGTAGCGCTGTTGATGGGCTAACTATTTTCAGTTCTTTTTGTCTCACCCGTAAAGGTCAAGAAACACTCATCATACTTGATGACCGTGGAAATGTCTATTGTTGGAAGCCTATGCTTGTTAGCCAGTACCTTCAAATCTCCTGACGGAGAAGCGATAAAAAAACTGGGTTTTTTTCATGGTTGGACTCCATTAACCCTGGTAATGACATATCCAACAAAGTATATTACTTTTTTTTCTTTCCTTAACCACTTACAGAAGCCCTCTGCAGTATAATACTTTGCTATGTTCTTTACTTGAACTGAGTTTGTAATAATTGTATGTGTTTTTTCTTCTGTGGGACCTCAGGTTCCAGTCATAAGCAATGCGCTTGGTGGAATTCTCGTTGGCCTTGTTACATCCTATGCGGGTGGCGTTAAAAAGGTAAAAAGAATTTACCTTTGACTTAGTACAAATATACAATGAAGTTCACAGTTTTGGTCATCATTCATGGTCTCTGTTGCGTGAACGCAGGGATTCGTAATTGTCTCAGCGCTCCTCGTGACAGCACTGCTGCAGTTTGCTTTCGAAGGGAAGCCGCCTTCAATGTATTGCTTGGTGGCTCTTCCCCTTGTGATCAGCAGCATTTCTCTGTACCAGAAATACCCATACCAAGCCAAGAAGAAGAAGAAGGTCTAAGATTACTCATCAGAATTCATTCAGGTGGGAGATTCACAAGGAATCATATAATGATTATTGAAAAATTTTCAAGATTAAGAAGACAGATTAGTGAAAGCTACTCAATTTGTGGTATAAATTGACTTTGATATTTGATTATGATGATTAACAAGGTATAGAGGACTGGTTCTATGTACTAGTTGAAGGTTTATATATATATATATTGTATGTATTGTCATGTGTTGTGACCATGGTTTGAATGTGATTAGATGAAGAAACAAATAATGTTGGATCTTTATTACACGACATATGTCATGAAAGATGGAATCTTTAAATAAATTCGTTAGCTTTGGGATTTCTTGAGGAGAGTAAAGCCGCTGTCGTTGTTGGCGGTTTGCCCGCGTAACCGTATAAACGCGTCTGACTTACAACATTTCTCTCTCTCTCTCTGAGAGAGAGAGAGAGAGGATTCAGATCGAAATCTCAGTTTCACGGCGACAATCATCGGACGGAAATGTCCACGGTGTCACCTTTAGCCAAGTACAAGCTGGTTTTCCTCGGTGATCAATCCGTTGGCAAAACCAGCATCATCACTCGTTTCATGTATGACAAATTCGACACCACTTACCAGGTTTTTCTCCTTCCCTTTTTTCATTTCATGGTACCCATCTGTTCCTTCTGATGTCTTTGGATCCGACTTGTAGATTTCTCGATATTGTGAGTCATGATCATCACGTTTGACTTCGCTAATGAGAAATCGGTAGGTCGGATGAATAGGTTAATTGTGTGGACTCTGGTCTTTTCTGTGTAATTGGAGAAGATAGATGTTTGAATTATGGTAGAGGTAGCATCATGACAAGGAAACAAAAGATGATCGTGAGTTTTAAGGATTGCTTTTGTCCATTTGAAGAACTGACCTTGTCCTCTCCGATGATACTTTGTACAGGCTACCATTGGAATTGATTTTTTGTCCAAAACAATGTACCTTGAAGATCGGACTGTTCGTCTGCAGCTCTGGTATTCATCCTTACATGCTTTCACTTCTGCAGAAACTCATGTGTTCATATGACTATTACTTTTCCATTTTGGGTTCTTGCTTTATGCATAATGGCTGAGAGTTTTCAGTTCCCTATCCATGGAACACAACTAGGCCTATGGAAATTCTCAGTGTACCTGTTGTTCATTGTCGTAGAAATACATAGAGGTGTCGATAAAAGATCATTTTGTAAGGCAGGGATACTGCGGGGCAGGAGAGGTTTCGAAGTCTAATACCAAGTTACATTAGAGATTCTTCTGTTGCTGTAATTGTCTACGATGTGGCAAGTGAGACTTCTCTTAGTGAATCACTGTGGATAAGCAATAGGATTTTAGATATCTTATGAATGCTTTGTGAAAAAAAAAAAGTCTCTTCTTTTCTTGACAATGCAGATAGGCAATCATTTTTGAACACCTCCAAGTGGATTGAGGAAGTACGTACAGAAAGAGGCAGTGATGTTATCATTGTTCTTGTGGGTAACAAAACTGATCTTGTTGATAAAAGGTAAAAGATCATCTGACCATATGTTCAAATTTCTTGAAAGAATCCATCTGAAATCATGTCAAATCCATAGAACTCTCTGCAAAACCATGAATGAACTTACATGTTGAGCTTCCGGGCGTATAAAAGATGAAAGCTTTGGTTACCTTGAAACATCAACAGAAGGCTTAGACATGGCTTCTTTAGTGGGATTACTCTCCATTTTAGTTGTGTTTCGATGATAACAGGCAAGTCTCAATAGAGGAAGGGGACAACAAAGCTCGTGAATTCGGAGTAATGTTCATAGAGACCAGTGCGAAAGCCGGATTCAACATCAAGGTGAGAAGAAAAACCACTCCCTCACTTGCCTTCAGATATGTGTAACTTAACTTATTCATATAACTTTCTGTTCTTCCTACTGTCTGTTGGGAATCTGCAGCCTCTATTCCGCAAGATTGCAACAGCCTTGCCAGGGATGGAGACCCTTTCCTTGACAAAAC
This sequence comes from Gynandropsis gynandra, assembly GCA_036759665.1. NCBI lineage: Eukaryota > Viridiplantae > Streptophyta > Magnoliopsida > Brassicales > Cleomaceae > Gynandropsis > Gynandropsis gynandra. Next base: position 1,008,946 of record CM071870.1, read on the forward strand.
AAGAAGACATGGTCGATGTGAACTTGAAGCCATCGACCAACTCATCTCAGGCCAAGCAACAACGAGGCGGATGCACATGTTGATGAATATATAACTCTCTGAAACGATAGGAAGACTGATTCAATCTCTGATGGACAGAGAAGGTAGGCACGATGATTCTTGATTCAATTTTTGTTTTTATGCTCAATGTAGAGTGTACTTCCGTTTGAAGCTGACGATGAATTGATATCTCAATCACTGGTAAAGGTTTACAATTGTAGTGTTTGGTTTGAGCAGAAGTAGCATTAGCCAGAGATAGATACAAGCAAGGATCCGTCCTATGGTCAGTAGTATCACCAAACGTTGAACCCTTTTACTGCTGCCATCCCTATTGCTGGTTTCCACCACCACCACCACCACCCATTGGTTTTTGACCTCTTCCTGTACCAGACCCCGGCTTGAGGATAGTTAACTTAGGAGGTCCAACCCCATACCCACCGCTGGCTCCTCTATGACCCACACCTTATGGTGCCCCTTGCCCTTGTGGACAGTAACCTCCACGGTTCTGATAAACCCCACCTTGGCTTCCACTGGGAGGATATCGGTTTGGACCTGGTGGACCACGGGGTTTTGCGTAGTAGTGGTGGCTAGATCCAGCTGCTAATTGAGGAGGTGCATTGTTAATGGGATGGTTAGGACCACCAGGCCAATTTGAATGTAGGTGAGACTGGCCACCGTGTTGCATAAGAGGCAAGCGGTGCTGCTGCGGATGTTGCAGTTTCTGCCTTTTTGCTACTGAAGCTTTTAATAGTTTTCTTTGTTTCAGATCATCATTTATTGTTCAAATTCAAAAGGATACCTGTGATGGATCAAGCACCAACATTTTCTCCAATAGTTCAAGGGCATGGAGCAAAAAGAATTAGAAAAAGTAAAAAAAAATATGCAAAAAGGCCAGGCAGCAAGTGTAAAAGCCATGCTTCGGTTTACTTACTGTTTGAAGACCTCTCTTATACTTAGTGACACCAAGCAGCAACTCAGGGGGTCAGTCATTTTAAAATTGCTTAATAGTATACAAAACTAATCGCAAATTAGATCAGAAGAATAGAATATTCAATATTTTCGATTTTTGAAACTTTTAAGTAATTTTTTTAAAAAAATACAGAATAATATACAAAATTAATCGCAAATTAGATCAGAAGAATAATATTCAATATTCGAATTTCAAAACTTTATATTTTTAAGTAATATTTTTTATATGTTGTTTGATATTCGAAAAAAAAGGTATCATTTAGATCCTTTTGTCAGTTATAAAAAAGTATAGTATAAATTTATAAGATTTTAAGTGGCATGTAATAATGTAGTAAACTATGGACCCACTCTTGTCATGCCATCCACTGATCAGAGAATCTTTGCCAAATAGTTTAAGAATATGACAAAAGCCCTATCAAATTAGGTTAAATTCAAGCCAGAATCTTGGCCTCTTTTTTTTTTTTTCCTTTTTATAAAATTCAGAAGAATCAATCAACGGCCCCCTATTCAAAGCCACCATATAAATTGCCATCTTTTTGCTTGGACTGAAATTTATCATTCCTTCATCCCTCTGCTTCATCGTAGCCACCATGTGTGGGATTCTTGCCGTACTGGGTTGCATCGACAACTCTCAAGCAAAACGGTCCCGTATCATCGAACTCTCTCGCAGGTACCCGTAATCCTCCATTGTTGTTGTAAATCATTCGACTTTTTGCCGATGAATTTATGTTGTGGGACAATGCATCCTTTTTACTTTGTCTGGGTTGCAAAAAGGTTCGATTTTTTGGGAGAAGAGGAGACCTTTCTGTTTACCCAAATGTAAAAAGATGTAAATTTCTCCAGACCCAAATCGATGCAATAGTCAACATGGATTCAACAGAGAAAAGTCGATGAAATAGCCATTGAAATAACCCTTTTTTTTCATCGATATATTACTTGAAGTGGTAGAGAAATGAAGTACAATTTGTGGGTGGCTTTGGTTTGTGTAGATTAAGGCATAGAGGTCCTGATTGGAGCGGATTGCATTGTCATGAGGATTGTTTTCTTGCTCATGAACGTTTGGCCATCGTTGACCCAACATCTGGGGATCAACCACTCTACAACGAAGACAAGACTGTCTTTGTCACGGTAATTTCCAGATGTCTTAATTCAGCATTTGAAACACAATGATTGGATCAATGTTGTCCGATTTCAGGTAAATGGGGAGATATACAACCATAAGCTTTTGCGTGAACAGCTAAAGCTAAAGTCACACCAGTTCCGTACTGGTAGTGACTGTGAGGTGATTGCCCATCTGGTAAGTATGCAGAATTAAGAAGAGATTACTTCACTGTGATTCTCTACGGAATTGTTTATGGTTATGATTAGGATGAGATAGCAGAGTTATTCGATCAGCTGGAGCCATTGAAAAATGAGCGTAAGGGATTCAATAACATGTCTGATGAGAAGAGAGAGGAAATGGAGCCATTGCAGCAGGCCCTTGGAAAGCTGAGGAGCAATGATGGTAGGGGTCATGGAGTTAAGCTTTGTTCATCCGAGGAAGAACTGAATGATATGGTATGATCTACAGCGATGATTGTGAACAATTTATGTGTTTCCCTCCAGGCCACATCTACTCAAGTAAACAAGGTTTGTATATTACAAAATCGATCAAATCGGAAGCTGGATTTTATATTACCGAATGAAACTCGGTTTGCATTGTTAAACTTGTTTCTTGTAGGAGGGCTTAGAAGATGGTATAACCCTCCATGGTACTCTGAGCAGATTCCTTCAACCCCATACGAGTCATTAGTACTGCGCAATGCTTTCGAGAAGGTATTGCTTTTCTCCTCGTGCTCTTAAATAACTTTCAGCTTCATTGTTATGATTGTGCTCAAAGATCACACTTTTCTTCAATTGCTAAAGTTTATGTGCAATTTTCTTCTTTAATCTGACAGGCTGTTATCAAAAGATTGATGACTGATGTGCCTTTTGGCGTCCTTTTATCCGGAGGATTAGACTCATCCCTTGTTGCTTCCGTGGCTTCACGCTATTTGGACAAATCAGACGCTGCTCTTCAATGGGGTTCACAGTTGCATACATTTTGCATTGGTTTGAAGGTCTTGAAGGCGTACGCCATTGCTTGAGATGTTTCTCATATCAAAATCAGCGCCCTTTTGAGATCATTATCATTTTATGTTCTCTATATAGGGATCCCCGGATTTGAGGGCGGGAAGAGAAGTAGCGGATTATCTTGGGACTCGCCATCTCGAGCTTCATTTTACAGTACAGGTACTGAGAATGAAGACTTGTTTCCTCGGCAGTCACTGTTATTGAATTGATTTGATGGCTTAAAGTCTTTCATTAATGATAATTGCAGGAAGGGATCGATGCGATTGAAGAGGTTATTTATCACATTGAGACGTACGATGTGACGACTATAAGAGCCAGCACCCCGATGTTTCTAATGTCAAGAAAAATAAAATCTTTGGGTGTAAAGATGGTTCTATCTGGGGAAGGCTCAGATGAGATCTTTGGAGGGTACTTGTACTTTCACAAGGCACCTAACAAAAAGGAATTCCATGAGGAAACATGCCGAAAGGTATTTTACTCTTCTTCTTTTGATCTTCGTATCAGTTGTAATCTTCTTATTCTTGTTTATGATTTATTGACAGATTAAAGCTCTTCATCAATATGATTGCTTGAGGGCCAACAAAGCAACGTCGGCATGGGGTCTTGAGGCTCGTGTTCCCTTCTTGGATAAAGAATTTATAAACGTTGCTATGAGCATTGATCCAGAGTGGAAGATGGTAATTGATCTTTCCATTTTCATCTTTCGATACTCAAATCTCGTTTTTTTTACTCATTTTACGAATAGATTGTTCGTAAATGTGTTCCAAATCATATACAAGCTCCCTTTTGATACTAAAATACGTTTCAGGTTCGACCCGACATTGGAAGGATTGAGAAATGGGTGTTACGCAATGCCTTTGACGACAAACAACATCCTTACCTTCCAAAGGTTTTTTATACATAATTTTGTATCTGCGTGAATAATTAACAGTGTTTAAAAGTTTACCTTTTTACATTCTAATCTCTTTTTGGGTAATGCAGCACATTCTTTACAGACAGAAAGAACAGTTCAGTGATGGAGTTGGTTACAGTTGGATCGATGGCCTGAAAGATCATGCAGACAAACATGTAAGAATTGTCTTTATACTTCATCGAAGAATCAAATGATTCAATTCGACAATGATTTATAAGATCACCCTTTTTGTATTTGTAAGGTCTCTGATACCATGTTGATGAACGCCAACTTTGTCTTCCCGGAGAACACACCAAAGACCAAAGAAGCATATTACTACAGAACCATCTTCGAGAAGTTCTTCCCAAAGGTAATAATATCGAATGATTCAAATAAAAATTACAACTTTATTAGTGCCCAATAAAAGTTATCGAATACCTTCGATATTACGGTATAGATACTATCAGTTGGCGTTCAAAGTGATCAACTTTGGTCTAATATTTGTGGGGTTTACAAGCAGAGTGCTGCAAGGGCAACTGTGCCAGGAGGGCCAAGTATAGCATGTAGTACAGCAAAAGCAGTGGAATGGGATGCAGCTTGGTCAAGTAATCTTGATCCATCAGGTCGTGCTGCTTTGGGAGTTCACGTTGCAGCTTATGAAGATGAAAAAGCCATTTAAGGCTTCAGCGGATTCAATGGCAGAGAAGACTGCAGATGTTGTAATGGATGATCAAAGTACATTTTTGTTTTATAGGTTTTGTAGACTGCATTCATGAAACTGGAATGATATTTTTCCTGGAGATTCCATCATTACCTACAAACTTTTCCACACTGTCCACGCCTTTATTTCAACTTGGTACTTATTTTTCCAGTTATGGTTGTTGTTGACTATGATTGAACGCTGATATTAATTTGGATTTAATATACTTTTATTAGGGTGGTTGGAACAATAAGACTCCATGGCCCAATGGATAAGGCGCTGGTCTACGAAACCAGAGATTCTGGGTTCGATCCCCAGTGGAGTCGAATGCAAATATTAAATTTTTATTGATTTTTCCTTTTGAAGTTTATCAAATTTAACCTAATCCTCATTCACATCTTCTATATTTCGATCATGACGTTTAAATTATTAATTAATTATAAGATAAAATTTTCTGTGAATTGTTGGGTGGTGTTAATTGTTGTTTGTTAAAGAACAGAAGCAACCATTGTGTTCCTCAGAGACAAAAGACACGTTCTTATTTCAACACCGACCCGTTCTGCTTATATTTGTATATGTAAATATTTTAATAATTTTTTAATTTGATTTAAAATATCTGAAAAATTATAATTAAAAGTATATAATAAAAAATTTAGATAAATTCTTTTATTAACAATTTATGTCTATTTTGATGCCAATGATAAACACAAACGCAGCGTTTCTACCAATCAAACCAAGGCTTCTCTGGTTTTTGCTGGTTATGTCTATTTAGTATTCAGAATTCTAATAAGAAATCAATCGAACAAAGGTTTTATACAATGTAATAACATTCATATATTGTTCTTACCTACACACAAAACCAAGAAACTAATCTTCTGTACTTCAATAAAACAACACTTCTCCTCTTTGTTCTTTTTTTTAAAAACCTTTAAATTGATATATAACCACAAAATCAAACAAACCTGAATTGAACAAAGCAAAGAGAACTTACGATTCCCTTAAAGATTCTTGCTTTTAAGGCAAACTCCGATCTTTCGTTCGTTTTCATCTCAGTCGATTCATAGCTCATCTTCGGCCAGCTTCATGCTATATCCATGCCTCATATCTGATCAAGAAACGAATGAATAGGCGAAAATCGAACATGGGTTGATCATAATTTTATGATTCAATCAAAAAAGCATTTACCTTTAAGAGGTGGCTTATCATATTGATCTTTCAGATCATCTCCATTGACGTCGTCCTCATCTTCCTCCTCATGTCCCATTTGATCCCTCCCGTCATCTCCTATATCACTCTCACTCGCCGTCTCCCATTCAGAATCATCACTTTCTTGACCATACACATCCCTCTCATCGCCTTTGCAATGAACACCGCCATGCTTCAAAGCCGCCTCTCTAAACAACCAAGCTGCTCGCATTTGCTTCTTGACCAACCTTTCTGCGTAATCGGGAACCTTGTTTTGCCTTAAAGACAAATCCGGATCGTTGGATTGAGAACACTCGTTGATGAACAGAATTGCATCTAACAAGCTTTCTTTCGCTAAACCTAACATATCATATGCTTGAGCCCTTCTCCATAGACTTTTAGCATGTCTGTTAACAGGATTATGTAGACACAACGCTCGTGTCGCGTCACTTATGGCAATCAATGGCTGCTGTAATAAGAGATGACATTGAGCTCGGTTACTGTACAACACAACTCTTTCCTTTTTAGACCTCATCGGACATAAAGACAATGCTTCTGAGTACTTTGCTGCCGCGCCTGCAATGTTTCCTGATGAGAAAAGGGAATTCCCTTCGAGTTTTACCACTAAAGCTGCCGCTTGTTTTATATGAAGATCCTCCTTCGGCATGTTCTTCTCCCATTTGAGTCGTTGCCGGGCATTAACTATCTCTTCAATTAGTTCCTTCGATCGATTACCAATGGAGTTGCGTCCCGAGCCTTGGGATTGGATACATTCTTGAAGAACATTAACAATGGAATCTCCGAGTTTCTTGTGATCTCCAAGATTTGTGATTTCAGCAAGGTCCACAAGAGTCGGTACTGCCTTATCAACCACCTGCGTAAAACCACACGGGATTGAAACCCGTCAAACGATTTGCGTAATTTAAATAATAAATCACGAGATGGATCGATAAACCTACCTTATGACATGTATTAGGATCTTGTAGCAACCAAATAAGACACTCAATTGCCATATACTGCCAATCATCAGAAGAACGAGCGATATTACACAATGCCTCAATCATTCCAGGACAAGAAGAGACGGGTCCACGACCGAGTTTATGTTGACAGATTGTTCGGAGCAAACCAATACCAGCTGGTGAATTCTCATTAACAAGTCCGCCCCACATACCCGGGAGAGTCCCCAAAAACTCGGGTTTACACAAAGTGGGAAGAAAATCGGGTTTAAAGGCAAAACAGTTAATGAGCTGAAGCGACCAGCACTGCAATTGGCTTGCCCATTCCTCGGCTTTTCTTGACTCCATTTCAACGCCTCCCATTCCGCGTGTCAGCAAATCACAATGGTAACTAAGTCTTCGATCGACATATTGGTAAAAATGAGAATAAACTATTTCCAATGAACTCATTGCTAATTGAATGGCAAGTTCAAGGATTTCTCCATGATTTGCCACAGCGGAGAAGGTACTCGAGTAAGTAGCTAAATGCCCTAAAGCTCTTACAGCCACTCTCTGTTCAACCCAAGTGAGTCTACCCCTCAAAAGTTCAACAAGAGGAGGAATCACTCCAGCTTCTACAGCTCTTTCTGCAAATTCTTCCATGTTCATAGTGTAAGATCCAATTATATGAGCAGCGTAATACGGAATGTATATGTTTTGATCATGAGAAAGCCACCGCCTGTTTTTCAATCCTTTCCATATCAATGCTGACATACATTCAAATATTCCAAGCTCGATGAATTCAGGATCATTGGGATGTGCCATTGCTGTATTCCAGAGACCACTGATGGGAAGAACTTGACCGTCATCATCTTGAGAAGGAAGGTCATGAAAGAATTTGAGAATGCAAGATCTTCTTTTACTTGGGTTGCCTTCTTTCATTACACAGAAGAAACATCCTGGATAAGGACAATCTTGTGAAGCTTTATCCATGGCTGAAACGGTATTTTGCTTTACCCTAATGAAGAGATTATCAATTCAACAACATATTATGGCTTCACTGCTGCAGAAGAAAGACCAAATATAACATTTTTATAAGTCAATAGAGAACAAAATCATGCAAAAAACTTTCTAATAATCTCTCCATAAGCTACAATTTACAGCTAAAAACCAAACAAAATACAATTGGAAACAGAAGAATCATCGCACTCCTCGTAAAGTCAAAGCTGATAGCGAAAAGATATATGAATCCATATGAGAACAAGTATCTAGGAATCGAGAAATTTCAAAAAATAAAATCAAAATTATAGTTTCAGAATCCGACAGAGAGTAATATTGGAAGTCAGTTACTTGCTGTGTCTTTGTTTCTGTGTTGTTTCTATTGTTTATCGAGTCAAGTGGCTTAGTTGTTTAGTTGGTTAGTGGGTCTTAGTGGTTCATCAATATATGCCAAGGGATTTCAGTGCAATTCTGTTGTTCACATTTGGTATCAGAGCAAACAAATTTGAGCAAACCAAATCTCAGAGAAGAGAAAATGAGCAACGACAAAACACTCACCAAGATTCCCCATTTCGATGGTCACTATGACCATTGGAGCGAACTAATGGAGAATCTGTTGAGAGCCAAGAGCTTATGGAGTTTGGTAGCCGATGGTTACACCAAGTTAGATGCAAGGGTAGAAGCAACTGCCGTGCAGTGAAAGGAACTGGAGGAACTCAAGACGAATGATCATCAGGTGAAGCACTATCTGTTTCAAGCAATCGATCGCACAGTGTTTGAGCAGATTCTGGATCGGAGCATGTCCAAAATTATCTGGGATTCAATGAAGCAGAAGTTTGGAGGCAACGAGAGAGTGAAGCGTTCCCTCCTTCAAACACTGAGAAGAGACTTTGAGGTTTTATCAATGAAAATTGGTGAAACAATTGATGATTACTTCAAGCGAGTAATGATGGTCTCCAACCAGATAAGGAGCAACGGTGAAGAGATGCCAGATTCAAAGATCGTGGAAAAGGTTCTGCGAACATTGACAGACAAATTCACTTATGTGGTCGTGTCAATAGAGGAGTCCAGAGACACAAGAAGCATGTCTGTGGATGAGCTTCAAAGCTCATTGTCTGTCCATGAAAAGAAATTCAAGAAGACACCGCTAGAAGAAGAAATGCAGGCTCTGAATGTCAATGTTCGAGGAAGAGGCAGAGGAAACAGAGGCAAAGGATAGGAGGAAGAGGTCATAACTTCAACAAAGCTACTGTTGAATGCTACAATTGTCACAAACTAGGTCATTTCCAAAATGAATGCCCGGATTGGAACAATGACGCATATTATGCAGAACTAGATGAGAAAGATGAAGTCTTGCTCATGGCTTATGCGGAGCTTCATGGAGCACAACGAAGTGATGCCTGTTTTGTAGATTCGGGGTGCTCAAGCCATATGTGTGGAGATAAAGGGAATTTCTCGAAGTTGAATATGAACTTCACTCACCACGTGAAACTTGGAAACAACCACAAGCTAAGTGTTGCAGGAAAAGGTGTGGTGAAATTTGTGCTCAAAGGAGTGACATTTGCTGTAAGTGATGTGTACTTTGTTCCTGAGTTAAGGAACAATCTTCCGAGTGTTGGACAGCTACCAGAGAAAGGGCTAGATGTTCTGTTTAAGGGAGGAGAACACAAGACTTGTAGTATCTTCCATGCAACAAGAGGGAAGATAACAGAATCCGTCATGAGTGCAAACAAAATGTTTGTGCTAATTGCTGAAACATGTGGGGATGAAGGAGAAGAGAAATGTTTGCAAGTTGATGTCTCCAACAAAACAGAATTGTGGCATCATCGTTATGGTCACCTAGGCTACAAGGGTTTGCTTACACTGCACAGGAAGGAGATGGTCGTGGGCTTACCACAAATTTAACAAATCAAAGCAACATGTGAAGGTTGTGTGAAAGGAAAACAACATCGAGTACCCTTTCCTAAGAAGAGCTTGTGGAGAGCATCTGAGAAGCTGGAACTCATTCACTCAGACTTGTGTGGTCCAATCACTCCCTCATCGAACAACCATAAGAGGTATCTGATCAGTTTCATTGATGATTTCTCTAGAAAAACTTGGATCTATTTTGCCTCAGAGAAATCAAAAGCCTTTCATCTTTTCAAGATGTTCAAAGCTTTTGTTGAAAAACAAACTGGAATGCCTATCAAGTGTCTAAGAACGGATAGAGGTGGAGAGTATAATTCTGGGGAATTCAAGGAGTACTGCGACAAGGAGGGTATCAAGAGGCAACTGACTACTGCATACACTCCCCAGTAAAATGGAGTAGCCGAGAGAAAGAATCGAACCATCATGAACATGGTAAGGACAGTTCTTCAAGAGAAAGAGATACCAAGATCATTCTGGCCTGAAGCTGTACAATGGGCAAACCATGTCCTCAACAGGTCACCTACCATAGCCGTGAAGGATAAAACGCCGCAAGAAGAATGGAGTGACAAGAAACCATCTGTAGAGCACTTCAGAATATTTGGTTGTGTTGTTCACGTCTCAGACCAGAAGCGAACAAAACTTGATGACAAAAAAGTGAAATGCATTCTTCTGGGCTATAGTAGTGAGTCTAAGGCGTTCAAGATGTATGATCCAGTGGAAAAGAAAATTCGCATCAGTCGAGATGTGATATTTGAGGAAGGAGAGAAGTGGTCTTGGAAGGAAAATCATAGTGATGAATGAGGTATCGAGCTTGAATGGGAAAGTGATCAGAATGGAGAGATGTACGATGAAGAAAGTAATGCAGAAACCGATGAACATGGTGATCAAGCTCTAGCAGCTCAGCCTCACGTTGAATGCAGCAAAGCTCGACGACCACCAATATGGGCCGCTGATTACACCTCTGGGAATAATTATCATATGCGGAAGAAGAGATCAACATGGCAAATATCGATATTTTGAATGTTGATCATCTTGCTTTCAAGGTCATTGCAGATCCCACAAGTTTTGCAAAAGCAACCAAACATCAAAAGTGGAGAGAGACGATGGATGTATGTAGAAATGAGTTCTATTGAGAGAAATCAAACGTGGTCTCTCACTTCATTGCCCGATGGAGCCAAAGCCATTGGAGTTAAGTGGATTTACAAGACCAAGTTTAATGAGCTGGGGGAAGTGGATAAATTCAAAGCACGACTGGTTGTGAAAGGGTATGCACAAGAGTATGGAGTAGATTACACAGAGGTCATTGCTCTAGTAGCTATCATGGACACGGTGAGGATGATTCTTGTTGTCGCTGCACACGAAGGATGGGGAGTCTATCAATTAGACGTGAAATCTGCTTTCTTACATGGAGAGCTAGAGGAGGATGTATACGTGGAACAACCTTAGGGTTATATATTTGCAAAAAAAGAAAGAGATGGTCTACAAGCTGCACAAAGCTCTCTATGGACTAAAACAAGCACCAAGGGCTTGGTTTAGTCGCATAGAAGCCTATTTCATCAAGGAAGGGTTCACAAGCAGTCCAAATGAACAAACTTTGTTCATCAAGAAAGTTGGAGGTAACATTCTGATTGTGGGCGTTTATGTTGATGATTTGCTGTTTACGGGAAATAATGATAAATTGTTAGAAGAGTTCAAGTGTTCCATGAAACGAGAGTTCGATATGACTGATTTGGGAAAAATGAGGTACTTTCTTGGCCGTGGCATCGAAGTGATATAGAAAGCCGAAGAAGGAATCTTCTTATGTCAAAGAAAGTATGTTGCTGAGGTAATTGATAGGTTTGGAATGAACACCGCAACCCTATCTGTAATCCGATTGTTCCAGGTCAAAAGATTGGTCGAAATGAAGCTGATGAAAAGGTTGATCCAACACCGTACAAGCAAATGATGGGGAGTTTGATGTATCTCACTGCTACACGACCTTGATCTAATGTTTGTGGTATGTCTTATCAGTCGTTTTATGGCATCTACCACTCAGTACATCTCGCGGTAGCAAAGAGGATTCTGCGGTATCTCAAAGGAACGATGGAGTGTGGGATTTGGTACAAACGTGGATCAACGAGTGACTTGGTGGCTTATACAGACAACAACTATGCAGGCGATCCTGATGATAGCAAGAGCACATCAGGTTATGTGTTCATGAATGGAGGAATTGTGGCTTAGTCTTCTCGGAAACAGCCTATCGTAACACTCTCTACCACGGAAGCAGAATACATTGCAGCAATAGCTTGTGCGTGTCAAGCCATCTGGATGAGGAGGATACTAAAGGATATTGATCATGAACAAACTAAAGAAATGGTGGTGCTCTGTGACAACAACACCGAGGTGCAGCTCGCGGATATGATGACTAAACCATTGAAGTTGGCTTCTTTTCAAAAGGGCAGAACAGCGTTTGCGTTTGGGATGATCACACTAAGTGAACTTAATGTCCGAGAGAGTTAAGTTCAAGGGAGGTTTTATTGGAAGTCTCTGTGTTGTTTCTGTAGTGATAACCAAATGGAACAAAAGATCTCTTAATTTTACCACTATAAGCAAAAAGCACACCTAATCGAATCTATTAGATCTCTCGGGACTGAACTACCTCTCAGATAGTCTAACAGTAAGATCCAATTACCAAGCCTTCAAATCAGTAAATTAGCTACAATTATCCAAACCCAGTAAATTTACGGAAGAAATATCAAATCTTTGAAAACCCCAGAAAATTCCATCTGCATATGTTACACCAAAGGGAAAAAAGAAACATTTTTTCTGCTTAATTTCAAAAGGGTGTGACGGAGAAAGGCTAAGGAAAAGGGAAAATACCTCCGAAGAGAGAAGCTATGAACAAAACAACCCTCTGCCCAAAAAGGAGAAACAGAAGGAAATGTTGTTCCTCTTCTCAATCAGTAGATTTACTGCTTCGACTGCATGTAAAAATGGCGATTTCAAAGTGGAGAAACAGAAACCGCCGCTCCTGATTCTTTTCTTCGCAGCCTTTTTTTGATCTGAACAATGATAAAAAAAACGAAGCTCTCCTTCTTTTGAAACGATAAAGGAAAGTGATTTAATGGATTGACAAACGGAAATAAAAAATTTCTCAGACAATGATGAGATTGAAGTGAATTCCCGGTGGCGTCTGTGTTCACGCGCGCCCCTTGTTCATATATGGTTCTGGTTCCGGTTTGCGTTCAACCCGGTATAATACCGGTATGTTTTGATCGAAAACTCATTTTACTTTAAATATCTGATTCCAATATAAAAAAAAACTTTCAAAATTGTAATAGACCGAAAAGAAGATTAATAGTAGTAACAACACGGATTTGGTATAGGGATCAATTTCTAAACCGGTTCGGTTTACTGAATCGGATAGACAAGTGGGCGGTGTGAATGACGATAGGAAGAGCGCGTGGAGATGCTTCTTTCTGCTGGAATTTCTGAGTTTTATTTCTTTTCTTTTTTTTTAATTCTGATATTTCTGAGTTTCGTACATGCGCATGACAATTATGGTATATTTTTTCTCGTTTTGAATCTTTCTGCCCATATTGCAAGTAGGTGCTTGTACTTTTAATAATTTATACTATTGTCCTTATATTTAAAATCAAATCTTTCATAATTTCGTATCTAAATATGAATCTTATTTTGGTCATTAAAAAAGTCTCTAAACACTGAAAAATAAAGTTTATAATTTTCTTAAGAATTAACTCTTTATAGTTTATATTTCAGAATTTGTAGTCCATGTATGTATGTTTTATATCAATGACCCACTACAATTTGGAGTATGTGATTTTAAAAACAAATCCGTATGAAAGAGACACGGTGGGTCCATGGCATGATGGCAGTAGACGATTAGACCATTATTGCCCTTTGAAGCCCATTATCCATGTCAAAATTAACATCAATTTATTTTTTTCAGACATATAAATTACAAAAAAAAACAAATATTTGAAATTACAATTTTAAATAGCTGACACAAACTAATGCGACCGTATTGTGGTAAGTTTTTTATATCATCGTCATTGGTCCGCGCAAATTCTAATTCGGATTATATTTCAACAATTGAATATTTTTCAACTCATTTAAAAAATTAAACTAAACCGAAATTCGATTAAAGTTTAGATGAATTGATTCATTACAAAATCATATACAAATAGTGTATTTTTTAAATCTATATATTAATTTTGTATTTATTAAATACTATTTAGCACATTAATATAATTTTATGTATTAGATATTTTATTTGATATTTTTATTTAGTTTTGGTAGAAAATATATAATATTAATATATTATAATTTATTTAAATTAAATTGTTTGGTTCACAAAATAATTGGTTAAAAACGTGTCGAGTTTAAATAGAATTTTCCAACTCATTTTGAAAACTATTCAAACCGAAAGAATTATTTTTTGGATGAATCAAACCAGCCAAATTTACACCGTTCCTGGTAAAGTGTAATAAATACAAAATCCACGTGAGGGGCAGCTTTTTCTTTACCATGATGGATAGATAATCTAAACCTAATTACTAATAATTCAAGTGTAGTTGCGTGGGGATCAAGCAAAATAGATATTGTCAAAGACGTAAGCCATGGTCTCCTTGGTGTTGCCTTAAGAGATAATGATAAGTTTGGTCGTCATGTTCATCCAAATACCTCTCCTTCTCTCTTTCTTCTTCCAATTGCTTCATCTCAGACTCCATTAACGCCTCCATTTTCGCTCTTTCACGATCTCTCGGGTACGTACAGTAAAGAAACGAGTAAATGAAGCAACAGATGGCCATGGGAATCCCAATCGCTGTGTATAATGCCTTAGCGAGTGAAGCTGCGTTTTCTCGATCTGTTTCGATCTGAATCGAATCAGAAGATCCATTAGGGATCGGTTTATATCCATAGACGTTCTGAGCCAGAATCCCAACAACTGGAGGAGCAAATGAAGATAGTATTGATTCGAATGATCTGTCTAAAGCGTAGATACTTGTTCTTGCCTTCTCAGGTACAATCTCTGCAAATATTGGACTGTACAAACCATTTATATCCATGAAACTGTGATTGTAATATAAGATTTTTGGGTTTAATCTTATATTTGTGGATCTATATATGTGAATAATTTTGGAATAAGTGTTGTCATTCAGTTTAATTGAATGAGGAGGATTATATGCATAGATACCTTTAGTAGTATCATTTATATTTCATGATGGACGAAATTAAACAATACAATTGAGAACATGAATTAACCGGTTATCTGTTGGTTTATGGTACCTGGTTCAGGTGTCTATAATTCATTTGGTTTCTGAAAAGTGATTCATCATTATCACCTACGGTTTTACATAAACTTTCAGAGTCTCTCTTCTTGATACATTCCATCAGTATCAAGTTTTATATTGCATATAGAATCAGGAGATCTATTCTGTTGCATGCCGTATACCATAAATCCAGGTATTTATCTCAATCTTTTGTTTTGATTTTTTCAAATCTTGAAATAATTTACAATAGAATTTCGGGGTTTTAGAATTCGAATCATGTGAAATCGGATTCTTTCGTGTAAAAGGATTTAAGATAAAGGGTTTGTGATGGATCACTTACTTGTTCGTAGCAGGAGCGTTCCAGGATATGCACAATCCCATGATGAACAGAACTAAGCCGTGATTAAATGCAGTGGATGGATCATCAGGTAATACAAGAAGCAAAACCGCGGCTAAAGGAATGGCTGAACCAGAGCTTATCTGAGAGAGAATTATCCTTCCAGCATTTGGAAATTTTCTGGCCAAAGTATCTCCCATCCATCCTCCGAATAATCCTCCAATGGAACCAGCAACTATGAACAGTGTCATAAGAAACGCCGTCGTTTGATGGGAAAACCCTATAAGTTCTAACCACATTGGTGCAAAAGCCAATGACGACCAAGGGAATGAACCCGAGACGCCTTGAGCAACGATGATCTGAAAAGATGCAACCTTTATGATACCCTTTGCTTCTATCAACAGATCTTTCATGTCAGACCAGAAAGATCCATGGTGGGTGTTCATTGTTTTGTCATTTTCTTCTATATTATCGCTATAACGTGGGTCGCGGGCTAAGACGCGAACCAAGATGCCAACGATCACACTAACGAATCCGATTAAGTGAAAAGCGAGTCTCCAACCAGGAACGCCGAGGAAAGATGTTGAAGCTATGAGAACAGAAGAGAGGCCGCCAAGGATGGAACCAATGTTTGATGTAAGGTGAAGCCATCCAAATGCCATTCCACGGTTACTGTCATCTGTTGAGTCAGCCACAAGTGATTGGATCGCCGGTGTGACAATGGCGAGTCCTATTCCGTTCAATCCTCTAGCAATTGCCACCTGGTTTAACCAAAGGAGAGACCAATAGATACACTTTTTTTCAGTTTTTTATGTTGCTGGTGATGATATCACCTTAGTACATATAAGGATCTTGGGATTTCCTATTCAAAGAGAGATAAATTTGATTATAAGTCTTGAAATTTTTTACATCCATTTGGTTATAAAAGAAGTTGATCGAATTCATACTAATTCTCGATTGGTCTAATTCGGAGTTTATGAGATGTCACTAACACTTAAATTGTACACTCAAACTCAATCGACCCTTTAAAGGTCGAAACTTGAATGTTATGATAAGTTATCTTATATCGGGTAGGACAATTTTGAATTTTTATACGATACTAACAAAACTAAATTTTTGAGTTAATTAAAACCATGTTCGTCTCGATTTGACTATACCGATATTGCATCCGATAACTATTTTCATGTTCTAGTACCAAATATAGACATTAAAATGATTTATAATAAGTTGTCTCACATCAATTATTACTTGTTATTCGACAAATCTTAGATACAATCTCATATTTGATATGAATCAATTTTATACCCATATAAATATACCGATATTATATAAGTTTTGAACTACTATTTGATACTCGAGAATATTAAACACTTCAACTATATTTTAGAATTAATTAAATACAAACCTAAATTAAACCCGTGGACAAGATCAAGCTATTCCGAAAATGGAGGCCCTTTAGGAACATGTGAATTCAAAAATAGAAACTTTATGCGATTGAATCTAACAGATGTCTCAGTTGCTTATATGAAGAGATTAGTGAAGAAAGTAAAACCTGAAAGAAGGTGGTGGAGATGGCGACAAGGAAAGTGGCGGCGGACCAAAGGAAAGCACCGAGAGCGATGACGTGAGTCCGATTATGACGAGATGCCAAATAAGCGGCCAAAGGGTAACAAGAAGACTGAACAATTGATCTGAACAGTGTCAGAGATCCGAGTCCTGTTGGGTCAATGTGCAGAGCCGCTCCGACCTCCTTGTACACTCCCGGGAGTAAAGACTCATCGGCTCGCTCCATGATTCCGGCGAGATTCACCAAAACCAGCGTCAGAGTCTCCGGTTTCATCAGGATTCCGGCAGGATCTCGACGGCTGATATCGGTGGTCTTCCTGTCTGATGCCGAAGAGAGATTTGCTGTTTCAACGAAGTCCGAGAAGAAAAAACAACCGTTGAAGGTTGACCAGGGAAATAATACTTTGTGGATTGGTGACAAATCTACGGTTCATATTAATCTGATGGACACGTGTACGGATGATATTGCAGTGCCAAAATGTTTGTTAGATTTGTGGGACCCTACGATGTGTGACTATTTCAGAGATTGAAAAATTAGGTAAGCATTACGGATTTCATTTTCTGTTATATTTGGAAAATATCCTTACAATAAATTTGTGTAATATTCATATAATATTTTTCTATTAAATTTCAATATCTTATAAATTGAATTTGAGTATATCCCATTGATCAAAAGCTTTTTTCGATTATATTTTTCATACATTTTTATAAATAGAAATTTAAAATGTGATTTTTCAAATAAATAATGTTAAATAGGTTCAAATATTATTTCTTAGGGCGTTTGGTTAATGGGCCTAATACGATGTTTTGTACGTACTGTTGTAATTTATATAACTAAAATAGTTTATGACTATTAATGTTTTAACATTTATGTATTTTTTTTTATCGAATGAAAACTATATTTTAATCCAAATATATTTTCCATTAATTTATAATAGTTTTGTACATATCATGACACAACGATATGCATTACTTTAACTCCATCTACAGTTAGACCGAAGTCCATTATCAATTCACGGTTTGTCTAAATTGCATTTAATCACCCCGAAGGGTGGTTTTTTCCATGAAATATGAGTGAAATCTAGGTTGGACGATAACATCTCACAAATTCTATTTTCATATGTATTTACCTTTGTTGCATCCTCCAATTTCGAAAATTATCGAAAATAATTCTGAATAAATTAACCTTTTGTATATTTCATTATGAAACACACAATAAAAAAATTAAAATCAATGTACTTTTTTAGATGATTAAAACAAAACAATTTACTTATAAACCCCAAACCTCTAGATAAATGGTAAGATATATAATTAGGTAGGGGTGGGCGAATAGCGAATATCCGTAAATATTCGACTATTCGTATTCGTATTCGTCGAATATTCGATTTTACTATTCGTATTCGTAAATACGGATATTCGTAAATACGAATATCCGCAAATATTCGGATATTCGTCGAATATCCATAGTATTCGTAAATACGGATATTCGTAAATACGAATATCCGCAAATATTCGGATATTCGTCGAATATCCATAGTATTCGTAAAATTTAAATTTTTAAAAAAATTAATAAAAATTAAATTCTTATAAAAAAAAGTTAAAGTTTATCAAAATATCATTCATAAACATCCTCAAATTGCACAAATACAAAAAAGAAACATAATATAAATAAAAAAACACCGATACATCAATTCTCTCAATCATGTAGAGTTAACTTTGTCGAGGACTCCAGCAACGTCGCCAATTCATCTAAAACAACGTAAAAACTATTAGATTATCAAATTAAATATCAAATACATTAAAACAAAATTAGAATAAAAGTTATATACTTACGGATTTCTGTATTTTCGATATCTTGCAACGTGTCTAAAACATTATTTGTACCGGATATTTGCTTTTTCGGATCGAATACGGTTCGAATACGAGTCGGATACGAATACTTCGGATATTTTGCCCAGCCCTATAATTAGGTAAAATATTCGAAATATTCGGTTTGTATTCAAATAAAAAATTCGAATATCTGATGAATTAAATACAAATAACCGAAATTAAATTTTCGTCATATAAAAATACAAATATTAAACTCAATTATCCGAACAATTTATATTCGTAACACTAAATTAACTATTTATTAAATATATAAATAAATTTAATATTAAAAATCAAATTACAAATAATTAAACATTTAATCTAATAATCATATTAAAAATATACATATATAAGAAGTTAAAGGACTAAAAGATAAATATAAAAAAGAAGAAAGAAAATCCCTCATCTGTTCACTCTCTCTCCTTCTCCTTCCCCACCCGCCGCGCCGCTCTTCTCTCATTCTTCCCCCTCTTTCTCTTCATTCTTTTCCCGTTTTCTCTTCACTCTCTGGCCGAGCTGCACCCACACACCAGTTGCCGCTCGTCGTCCGTCCGTCCGCTCGCCGCCCGTCCGTCCGCTCGCCGCCCGTCCGTCCGCTCGTCGCCCGTCTGCCCCTTCGTCCGCGTCGGCCGTCTCTGCTCCATCTCCTATTTTTGTTCTTAATCCTTCGATTAGGTTTTTTAGTCCTTCCTTAAATTTTGCAACTGTGGGCTTCTGCTTCCAATGGCTAGCAAAAAGAGAAGCAGCGGCGTCTCGTCGGATGAAATAGAGAAGAATCCTGTAGATGTACCGGCGAAGAAGAAACTTAAGAATGATAAGC
Source organism: Gynandropsis gynandra (assembly GCA_036759665.1). Classification (NCBI taxonomy): domain Eukaryota; kingdom Viridiplantae; phylum Streptophyta; class Magnoliopsida; order Brassicales; family Cleomaceae; genus Gynandropsis; species Gynandropsis gynandra. The sequence continues at coordinate 1,028,550 of CM071870.1, forward strand.
GAAAAAGTGGGGAAATTCCTGAATCTGGCGACGCAAATTCGGCGGCGGAAACTCCTCCCGGTGTTGCAAGCTCGGCCAAAGACATGGAGAAAAGGAAGAAGAGAAAAGCATTAGACAAAGAAAGAAAACGTGCCGCTCTGGGGAAAGATGAAGGAGCCTTGAAGCCCAAAACGGTGGTTGTCGATAGAAGTGTTGCTTCATCATCTTCTTCAACTGGAGGGTTATCAGAGTTGCCTCTTAACTATTTCAGGGATTTGGTTTCAGCCGACGCAAGTGTGAGGAAAACAGCCGCCGAGTCTTTGGTATTAAGATTACAAGAGATTCAGAAACAGTATGAGATGCTGCCTGATAAGGAATCTGTAAACGGTGGGTTGATGTTGGAAGCTGAAAAAAACGATGGTTTGGATGATTGTGCTCCACATTTGAGGTACACTCTACGTAGGCTTATTCGTGGAGTATCATCTTCAAGAGAGGTATGTGGTTAGACAAATCGAAGAACCCTTGTCTTAGAGTTTAGTTGTCTACAAACAATGGCTTTACATTGCTCTATTGATGCATGATTGAAGAACAATGTTTGCTATGTCTTTTACAGTGTGCTAGGCAAGGGTTTGCCTTGGGTTTGACGTTACCTATTGGTGTTATTTCTAGCATCAAGGTTGAGTCACTACTGAAACTCATTCTTGATTCACTGGCAGTATCTTCATCCATGAAGGGTCAAGTAGGTATCAGTGTATATGTTTTTCGCTCATGATCTTGTACAGGGGCTCACAATCTGGTTTGCCGATGACAGGACGTAAAGGAATGCCTTTTGGGTCGATTGTTTGCTTATGGTGCACTTGTACGGTCTGGAAGATTGAACAAAGAGTGGCAATCTGATAAAGACACTCCGGTCATTAAAGAGTTTACCAATGCTGTTATCTCTCTTGCGACGGTAAAGCGATACCTGCAGGAGCCAGCTGTTCATGTTCTTCTAGACATGGTTGATAAGGTATAGAGAAACTTACTTTTATATGCCAGTTCAAGCCCTCTGAATCATGGAGGAAGTCATTTTTCCTGGTTCTTAAAACCAAGGATTTGATTGTTTTTTATAATGCAATTATGTAATTTTAAGAAATAATCTCTAAATTATAAAAAAAAAATCCTTAGGTATACAGTTGCATTGCACCTTTTATTCCAAGACTATTCATTTAGCAGCAGTAGAGGTCAGATTACATGCTACATTTCCTTGCTGAGTACTATATACTGGAATTCAGGATGTTCCGTGGGTCTTTGTTTTGGTGTCATATATATATATATGTGTGTATGTATATATTGCATCGCCATTCATGCCAAGATGATCTGTGATGTCTATATCTGGACTAACTTTGTGGTGTCACCTTATGACTGTTCAGTTGCCTGCTGAAGCTTTGTTGAATCATGTCATGGAGGCTCCAGAACTTCATAAATGGTTTGAGCAAGCCCCCGAGGTTGGAAATCCAGATACTTTGCTTTTAGCTCTTAAACTTCGAGAAAGAATTTCAGTTGACCATCCTGTATTTGGCAAGCTTCTACCAGCTCCATTCAGCTCAGTGAAACTCTTTTCTCCAGATCATCTCTCTGCAATCGCCAATTGCTTGAAGGTAGCATCCTATGCACTCTACAAAGAAAGGATGATGTAAACTAATTAAAGTTTGTCTGAAATCGTTGATGTTGTCTTCATTCAGGAATCAACGTTCTGCCAGCCTCGAGTTCATAGCTTATGGCCTGTCATTATTGATTTGCTACTACCGGAAACAGTTCGTAATGAGGATTCCACATCCGTTTCCAACGCCTCTAAGAAAACAAAACGAACCCGCAAATCCAGCCCCTTTGAAGAAGAAACTACAAAGAACATCCAGAATTTCTGTGAAGTCATTATAGAAGGAACCCTTCTTTCTTCATCTCATGATCGTAAGCACTTGGCATTTGACATTCTACTTCTTCTTCTTCCAAGTCTTCCAGCAAGTTTTGTCCCATCTGTTTTATCGTACAAATTTGTCCAGTGCCTCATGGATATACTTTCCACAAAGGACTCTTGGTTGCATAAAGTTGCACAGCATTTTCTCAAGGAGTTATTGGATTGGGTGAGAAAAGATGATGCTAGAAGAGTAGCTGTCACAATGGCTTTGCAGAAACACAGTGATGGAAAATTCGACACCATTACACGAACAAAAACCATCAAAGACTTAACTGCAGAGTTTGAAACGGAGGATGGTTGTTCACTTTTTATTCAGAACTTGATGAACTTGTTTGTGGATGAACAACACGCTCCAGAGGAACCTTCAAAACTGAAATGGGCGCTAGAACCGTGTTCCTTAAATTCAGATCAGAGTCAAACAACAGATGACAACTCAGAGATAGGTTCAAATGAGGACAAGGACTCAGTTGCAATGACAGGAAATTCTGATCTTTTGAAAAGCTGGGTCATAGAATCACTCCCCGGAATTTTGAAGCATGCCACATTGGCTCCAGATGCAAAATGTCGAGTGCAGAAGCAAATTCTGAAATTTCTAGCTGTTCAAGGTCTATTCCGGGCTTCACTTGGCACTGAAGTTACGTCATTTGAGTTGGAGGAGAAATTTAAATGGCCGAAGACAGCTACTCCTACGGCCATTTGCAAAATAAGCATTGAGCAGCTGCAGCTGTTACTCTCAAATTCTCAGAAGTCTGAGGATTCACTTCCTAAAGAAAATGGCCTTGAGCCTGTTGATCTTTGTTCATACTTCATGAAATTCCTTTGCACGTTGCAGAATATTCCGTCTGTTTCTCTCTTCCGCTCCTTGAATGAAGCAGATGAGAAAGCCATCAGAGAATTGCAAGAAACGGAAAGCAAATTGTCAAGAGAGGTAATGTTCTTCCTGGTTTTGTTTTGACATCTTATTGTTTGCTATTCGGTACCCCAGGAAAAGAATAAAATCTGACCATTCCTTTCAACTTTGTTTTCGGATCGTATGTTTCTTTTTACTTGTTCTTAGGAACGGAACTGTGGATTATCAGCTGATGCAAATAAATTATTTGCAATGAGGCATTTAATCGTTCAGTTACTGCTTCAAGTACTCCTCCATCCAGAAGAATTTTCAGAAGCTGCAAATGAACTTGCAATATGCTGTGACAAAGCTTTCAGTTTATCTCCTGATCTTCCTACGAGTGTCGACAAAGGTGAGGCTGATGATGAAACACCCGAGGTAATTGATGTCCTTGTGGACTCATTACTTTCACTGTTGCCACAGTCTTCGGCTCCATTGCGATCTGCCATTGAGAAGGTGAGCTAACGACTATTAGATCTTGCCTTTTATTTTTATCCGAACTCTGATATTTTACGCAATCGGGCTTCTAGTTTGGGTCTCCTAATTGTTATCGTATGCCCTAAGCTATCTCTTTACATGCATGCATTCCTTTACCGTGCCCGTAATTTGATAACTTAATATAAATATAAGATTTGCTAAAAATGGCGACTTTGCTTCGATTGTTCAGGATCTCAAATGTTGACACTTTCATCAGTGTGAATTATTCAGTCTTTTCTACTGGGAGAAAAATCTTGTTTTAATAAGAACTTTCATGTTTATTTTAGGTTTTCAAATACTTTTGTCATGAAATCACCAATGATGGACTGCTGAGAATGTTACGAGTGATCAAGAAAGACCTAAAACCAGCCAGGCATCAAGATTCAGAATCCGAGGATCTTGATGATGACGATGAAGATTGTCTGGCTATTGAAGAGGAAGAGGAAGAAAATGAGGATATTGATGAAGCTGAAACGGGTGAGACGGGTGAGAGTGATGAGCAGACAGATGATTCTGAAACTGTAATCGGCATTCAAAACGCTGACAAAGAACTCGCTGAAAATTCTGATGATTCTGAGTCTGATGAAGGAATGGATGATGATGCGATGTTCCGTATGGACACTTATCTGGCTCAGATTTTCAAGGAGAAGAGGAATCAGGCTGGCGGTGAAACTGCTCAGTCGCAGCTTGTTCTTTTTAAACTCCGTGTCCTCTCGCTACTCGAAATTTACCTGCATGAAAATCCAGGCGAGTGCTTCTATCTTGTGTATTTTACGTTGAGGCTGATGAGATCGGCAATATCAGTATATTGATTTTCTTATGTGGGTTCGGTTATATTCCGCAGGTCATTCTCAAGTTCTCACAGTTTACTCAAACTTAGCTCGGGCACTTGTCAATCCGAGCACTGCAGAAAGCAGTGAGCAACTCGTGCAGCGTATATGGGGTATTGTCCAAAAGAGAATATTGAAAGCAAAAGACTTTCCCAAGGATGAATCAATTCCGATATCCACGCTTGTAACGTTGTTGGAGAAGAATCTGAAACTGGCTGCTAAACCGTTCAAACGAAAAAAGTCTGCTGCTAACCCGTCAAAGAAGAAGCAGTCGGCTGCTTGGAACCGATACAAGATGATCTCGAGCTTAGCCCAGAACTCAACTTATTGGATTCTAAAGATAATCGATGCGAGAAAATTTTCAGAAAGCGAGCAGCAGATGATTTTGGATATCTTTCAGAATGTGCTCGTCGGGTACTTCGATAGTAAGAAATCTCATATCAAGATAGAATTTCTGGAAGAAGTATTTAGGAGGAGACCATGGATTGGACACCGTCTCTTCGGATTTCTTCTGGAGAAATGTGTGAGTACAAGTATGGAATTCCGTAGGATCGAAGCTCTTGACTTGATTACTGAAACCATGAGGTCATTGGCTCCAGTAAAATCGCGGGATGAACAAATCTCGCAAGAAGTATCGAGCAAAACGATGAAAACCCATCTGCAGAAACTGAGTGAGCTAATCAAAGTGCTCGTTTCAAAGATGCCCGAGAAGCAAACGAGGCGATCACAGGTGCGTAAATCCTGTCACAGAATCTTTCAGATGGTATCGAAGTTGATGCTGACCAAATCCTTCCTCAAGAAATTGGGACCCGATGGTCAGTCGGCCTGCGAATCTTCCATCAGTGATCTGTTCTTGGAGTTGAAGAACACCGATGAATAGAATCAATAAGACATGTCAGAAAGGTAAGATCTTCATCATTCATGGACGATGATAAAATGCCAGTTTTCTTCCTTTTTCCTTCATTTTTAGATCAAATGCCAATTTTCTTAATCTGAATATGAATGAATGATGTCAGTAATACCATTTAGGAGTTGGATTTTGTTTAATTCAATGATTCAATCTTAGAGTTCCTACATCCCTTTATGTTAGTACTCTACAGAATCAGAATGTGAGACTTTGGCTTTTATAGAGATTTAGCAAAAAATGATAAAATCTTAAACCTTTTTTCTTGAGTTTCTTCATCTCTTCTTGCTCTCTTTGACCTTGACCGATGGAGTCGTAATCGCTCGTTTGCGTGCGGCTGCGTTTTTGCGGGCGTGTGTGTTTTCTGGCGACTGCGGACAACATTAAAACAAATTGGTGGAGTCGCAGTCGCCTGCATACGCGGCGAAACACATAATTTAAAAATCTGAAATTATGAGGGTAAGAAATGAGTCCGGCCCACGTACCCACCCGAAGCCCGCCCGAAAATCAGCGGGCTCAGACCTATAAATCTAAGGTCTAAATGAAACCGGTCCTTCGGGTTCAGGCTATTAAAAAGGCCCAGAATGTTTCAGCCTGGCCCACCGGCTTCGGGTCGTTCTTGTTTTCGTGTGTTATGGTCCTGTGTGAATCGCAATCCTTTGGAATCACCAGCAAAATCGAAGACCTACAGTGGAAAAAGAAAGGAATCACCAGGAAAAAAGAAAAACCGTGTCTGGGTTATCACCTTTCCTCTAATCAAAACGGAGAAAAAGTTCGTATCCGAAAAATGTAATCGAGAGATAGAGGATAATGTTATGCCGGTGTTTGATTATAGAGAGATGGGAAAGGGAGGAGAAGTGAGAGAGGAAGGAGAGAGAAGAAATAAAAATGTTCAAAACGAAAAACATAAAAAATAAAAAATCTCGTATGTTGTGGTTTTGTGTGAATCGGGCCTCTCCGAATGACACTCCTAGGCCTGATGAAAACGCAGTGTTTGCGCTTTCGTTTGGCGGTGTTTCTGTTAGCGATTGACGACATTATGTTTTATTTTGTCTTAATGGTGGAATCGTTGCGTTTACAGACGACTGCGACTAGAAGCGAATGCAGAAAACTGTTGTGATTGCGTTTTGAATTAAATTACCAAAATAGACAATTATTAAGAAAAGAATTTATTTAAATTTTTTTGGTGTAGTGTATACTTTTAATTACAATTTTTAAATATTTGAAATAAATTTAAAATTATAAAAATATTTAAATATACAATATACATATTTATATATATTTATGATTTGATAATTTTATTCAAAACGTACCAAAATGTAAAGGTAAGGCAACATAATTTTAGATTTTTAAAATTTGTGTTTCGGTGCGTTTTCAGCAACTGCGACTCCACCAGTTGGTTTTAATGTCGTTCGAAATCGCCAGAAAATACAATCACCGCGTTTGCGTTTGGTTGCGACTCCATCAATCGGAGCCTATATTGTATTACATTTGTGTTTCGATGCGTTTTTAATAAAATTACAAAAATATCATCCTATTATAATTTATATTAATCATAAATATATGCATAAACTAATTTCCATAATCACACCATTAAAAACCTTAATTAGAAGGTACAATGAACCTAGACGCATAAATACATGCCTAGGAATGTAGACAAAATCATGAAAGAACAGTAACAAGTAGTGAAGATGAGTTACATAAACTGTGGAAAATTGGAAACATCATTAACATTACTGCATTATCGAATAGTTTATGTCTTTATTTATTTATTTATTTATTTATTTATTATTATTATTATTATTATTATTATTATTATTATTCTAAAATAATAATTTGAAAGCACTTTGTGTAAATGACCTTTCAGAAGTCTCCCCACTTAGCATTTTGTTCCGACCTTAAAGATACATTGAACTTAGACGTTTTTTCATCTTCTCGTATTAGGGTTGCTAGATCGTCTTATCCAAACTTCAATACGTTTTACATTAAATATATAATTTATTAATTTTTTAGAATATTTTTACATTTTTTCTCATTACAAATTCTCAATTATTTGATTCAGATACATATATTTACATTATTATTTACTTCACTTTATGCACATGATCATTTTCTTTTAGATATTTTCAAAGGAATACGTCTCATTATAAATATTTATATAATATTTAATGTGTAAAGATTTATTTGGTGTATCCATTCACAATTTTGTTTAGTATACGAAATATTTTCATGACAGAGTTCAAAAGTTTTATTTTTGTAGTATTAATGAACTTTGGATAGCATGGGATAAATTATATAATAATCTTCTAGAATATATCTTCTTATATTACAGTTTATGATCGCTAGATAAGATAAAAATTTCCTAAACTTATAATTCCATAAATTTAAAATATTATATATATAATATGAAATTTTAGAATCAATATACAATATATACTAATGGATATAAATCGAAAAAATAAGGATGGAGAATCTACAAGTAATAATTTTGGTCGAGAACAAATTTCATGTAGAATAAATATAATAATATTGTAATATTGATAATTAAATATCATTTTATTTACAAGAAAGGCCACACTAAACATGAAATTTTCATACAATATTTAGCGTGCATGACTTTTATTTAGCATGCCCAAGTTTACGTACCAAGGCACCTTGTGATATATATAATACATAATCATGCTTGCACGAACATTACATACATTAATTATACACTCACACTTACAATATTCCATATTTTTCTTAATTTTTTTTATTTTTCTAAACTTTTAACCCAAAGCAAGCATCTAGGGCTTCTCCAATAGTCAAGTAGACTTTGCCACCAATTCTGCTCACAAATTTTGCTTGACTCAGCTTGTGAATCACTTCCCATTTCGGATTTACGATCGCCAACTATATATTTAAAATTTATAAATAATTTAACAATTTTTTTGTCAAAATAATAAATGGGCATATGACATAATTAATATTTATGACAAAAAGACAAAAAAAAAGTTTAGGGTTACCTCAACTCCGGATTTGGTAAGATTGTTATGAAGATCCTCCAAAGTGGCAATTCCCGAAGTGTCGATGTTTATCAAATCTACAAATGATAACAATATTACACGCAATTAATTAAAATTCGTTGATATGTTCACACGAACGTAATTGAAATTAGAATATAGAATTACATAACGTTAAATATTATTACGTACTTGACATATCAAGGATTACGAAAAGAATGTTCCGTTGTGTATTGCCCTTCGTGTCTTCTTCATCTTCTTCCTCGTTCACCCATCTCACAATCCTTTATATATATATATATATATAAACATGTAACGAATGATCTCCAAGAACCAAGATGGGATCTTCGATAAATGTTCATCGTTTATATACACAAAAAGTGGTAATATATGTGTTTTTATATATATATATATATATATATATATATATTATGATAAATTGTTTCACGTCGACTATGGAGTCTTATATATGGTATTGACAATCCTAAACTCTTAAAGTAGTTTTTAGAATTAGTTAGGTCAAAGTCTATATTTAACATGATATCAGAACCAAAATCGTTTCGATTTGAATATATCGATATTGAGCCCAAGATTGCAAAGTCCACGTTCCAAAACTGAATCTTAACATGATGAAGTTGTTATGATAAATTGTTTCATATCAATTTGGACATGAACTTTAAACTCTTATATATAGTACTGATCAAACCTAAACTATTGAGCTAATTTTTTGTATTAATTAGATCAAACCTAACATGTATGTATACCTTTCTCTTATGAAATTGGCATTAGCAAAGCACAACAATGCAGATTTGACACGAACAATCAACACTCCAGGAGTCTTAACAGCCATAGGATACTGATGGGTATCTGCAAAGATATCTGTCCCAGGCATTCTCCCAAGCGTCTCGAGCCCCGGTCGGATTGATACAATAATGATCTTCGCAAATGAGATCGCCACCTTCAAAACCATCAATTCCATATATGTATATATACAAATATATGCATTCTGTATTCCATATAAAAAGGGTATATATATACTCCTATAGTATTATTAAGAAAGCGTGAGTCACAAGGTACCGCGACGAGAAGACCAATCTCGACGGAAGCGAACAAGACGCCGAAGAAAGCTCCGATGCAAGAGAGGAAATCGAATTTGTCGAGTTTCCAAATGTGGAAAGCTTCGTTAATGTCGATGAGACCAGGAAGAGCAGAAAGAATGACAGAAGCAAGAATGGCGATGGGAGTGTAATAAAGTAGTTTCGTTAGACATTGCAACGCCACAAACACCGTTGCGGCCATTACAATGTTTGACATTGCACTCTCGCATCCCGCCGCGAAGTTCACGGCCGTCCTGGAGAAGGAACCTACAAGGTATATCAATATATATATATATATATATATAGAGAGAGAGAGAGAGTTGTTAATATTAAATATAGAATATTTATGTTTCTTTATGTAATGCTTATTATATTTATAATATTAACAAGGGTGGCGTATACATGAGTAATATTGGAGGAAAACAAATTAAAAAAAAATGTTTATAAATATTTATATTAATCAAATTTAAATTTAAATTTTGATTTTAAAAAAATAAAAAGATAATATATGATATTGGAGCATTTGACCTCTAACAACATCAACAACAATAATAATATAATAATAATAATAAATATTAAAAAATAATCATCAATTTATATTATATAGTTTTGGTCAATCCAAAACTCTTGGATTTAATTGAAATCAAAATGAATATTGTTCAAAAGTTTAGTATGCATGCAATTATAAATATCGATCAAATCGATTGTAGAATATAGATATTGTAATCAAACGTTCTAATTCTAATATCATATTAAATATATGAATTTGGATTTAACAATAATTTAAGTTTATTCAATATTATATACATAACTTATTCTATACGTAACAATATAAAATGAAACATGTTACAATTTTTTCCTTGTTTTCATAAGTTTGATGAAATGGTCATATTATATATAAAATTACCAGTAGCTGTATAGCAAGAAGTGCAGGAACCAAGAATATTCATAAATCCAATGGCCACCATTTCTTTGTTGCCGTCCAGTCTGTATCCTTTTATGCCTGCGAAGGACCTTCCTACCGCTACTGCCTCCTGAAGAAGAACTCAGCCGAAGAAAAATCATCAATTTCATAATGAAAAAAAAAATAAAAAAAATTGATCCGACAACTAATGTAACAGTACTTACTGTAAGAGCAACAACGGCAACAATCAATCCGATCTTAGCGACTTCTCCGATATGAGGATTGTTGAACTCAAGATCGTGTATGGATATCGGATTGAGCCCTCCTTTAATGTGTCTTACGGTCTTGACGCCATGTTCGTCGGCTTTAGTGATGAACACCATGAACGTTGATACGACCACTGAGATCAAAGGAGCAATAGCTGGTATCCAGAATAGTTTCTTCTTCTTTTTTCCCTATTCCAAAAGCATAACACTTTCATCGTTTGTTTTTTCGAACGTACCCTTTTGTTATGATAAATTGTCTCACATCGGCTAATACATGAACTTTAGAATTCATATATATGGTGTTAAGCAACTCAACACTTGAACTAGCTTTTAAGATTAGTTAGACCTAATCCATATTTGAAATGGTATCAGAGCTCGATTCGTCCCGATTTGAATATACCGATGTTAGGCCCCCGATTGCGATGTCTACGCTTCAGAATCGAGTCTGGGCGTGAGAGGAGTGTTATGATAAGTTGTCCTACATCGGCTAGGACATGAACTTTGGGACTCATATATATAGTGTTGGACAACCCTAAACTCTTGAATTAGCTTTTGGGATTAGTTAGATTCAATCCATATATATTTGATACGTTTTGTCGTAAATATATACTCACGATGAAGCGAGCGATTAGGATGAAAATGAGGAAGGAACAGCCGAGAATGAAAGTATGAGGACTCCACTGGGAACAGAAAAGAAACAATTCATGAGTGATGAGATTCTGATTATGAAATTAAAGAATGATGGGTCTGGTGTGATGTGTATGATGTTTACTTGTTGTTGACATGAATGCCATACGGCTTTAAGAACAGAGATAATGTCAGTCTTAGTGGTGAAGTTATTGATTCCGAGCAAACCCTTTAACTGTTGAAGTCCAATAACAATGGCTGCTCCACCCATGAATCCAACAATGGCTGCATGTGACAGAAAGTCCACCAGAAACCCTAATCTACACAAGATTCAATGCCAAATAAGTGACCTTTTTTGTTTCTTAATACTAAATCAAGAAAAGGGTTACGAAGAGTTGGACCTGAATAATCCGAAAGAGGCTTGAAAGATTCCGGCAAAAAATGTCGTTGTTAAGACAAGCTTCTTGTAGCCATTAGGATCAGTTTCAGGGTCGATTAGTTTTTGTAACATGGAAGATATAAGAAGAGAAACTACAGCTACAGGTCCAATGGCTATCTCTCTTGAAGTCCCCATGAACGCATAAATCAAAGGCGGTACGACGCTTGAATCTGATCAACAAAGGGATGAGTCTCATCTCATCAATGTATGGTTTGAAAATACATTGATTCTTTTTATGTAAAAGTGTATGAATCTTACATAAGCCATACTGAGGGTCAAGTTTTGCCAAAGTTGCATATCCAATACTCTGCAAGAACAACAAAAACACACTTTCTTAAGCATGACTAGTGGAGTCGCAGTAGTCCGCAAACGCGACGAATGCGTTTTCTGGCGAATGCGGACTTGAATCTGCAAACGCGACGACTGTTGCGTTGCCTGGCAATTGCGGACGACATTAAAACCAACTGGTGCAGTCGTCCGCAAACGCGGCGAAACGCAACATTTAAAAATTCGGAATTGTGTTGTGTTACGTTTGTGTTCTGATGCGTTTTTAATAAAACTACGGAAATACCCTTCATGTTTTGTTTATTATATAAAAACATTTATACGTATTTCAAATTTTGTTTCAATGATATATATAAATATGTATATATATATGGTTGTATGAAAATATTTATTATGTTTTGATAAAATTATTTTAAGTTTCTATTATAATTTATATTAATCGTAATTATATATATATATGCATTGTATATTTTAATATTTTAAGAATTTAAAATTTAAAATTTATTTCAAATATTTGAAAATTATAATTAAAAAACATATGCTAAACAACAAAATTTAAATAAATTCTTTTATTAATAATTGTCTGTTTTGGTAATTTTGTTCAAAACGCAACCGCAATAGTTTCTGTTATTCATTTTTAATCGCCCGCAAACGTAACTTTTCCACCATTTAGACAAAATAAAACAAAACGTTGTCGAATCACTGACAAAACGCACGCACACGAGATCACAAACACAACATTCCACCAGTCAAGTCCATTATTGCAAAACAATTAAGAACAACTAACTCATTGTATGGTACCTGAGGAATGCAGAGGCTAGCCAGAGTTAAACCAGCCATGAGATCGTTCTTAAACATTGAAGCTTTATAGTTTCGACACCAACCCAAGATTGGAAACACCGTTTTGAGGATATAAAATATGCGTTTTGAAACAGGCTGATTACGAAGCGACTTGAACCGCTTGGCTCGAGGGGCAATAGTGTCTTTGACTTGGTTCTTTAGCTCGAGCCATGGGCTCGGTGGTGCGGGACAGTCAAGTAACCACTTAGAACCCTCGTTCACACCATTACCATCATTAGGGTTTTGTTGTCTGTTTGTCATCTGAATCTGTGTTGATTTTGAAGTGTTTGGGAGAACTTGAGAGACTCTCTCATTGAGATTCATGTTTTGTTCTTTTTCCTCTTCAGTTTTCATGTCTGAGTTTTAAGGAAATGAGCATTCAAAGGGGTGGATGCTGAATTGCATGTGCTGAATATCAAGGGCTTATATACACGATGAGATATGAATCCAACGGTGAAGATTGAGTTCTTTTTTTTCAAAAGAATTTTAAATTTCATAAAAGCCACAAATTTTTACTTTTTTGCACTAAATAACCATAACTTTAATATGTACTTTTTCAATACCTTTTTTCCCTTAGCACTCACGTAGTAGGTGGGAGGGAACCTCCAACACATAAAAACAAAAATCCATTGGAAAATTTCTTTAGATTTTTTTTATTTTTTTTATTATTTAGAAGTATGTATAAAAAAATCATGGGATGTATTATGTTATGTCATTATAAAGTTTAATTAATATGTATAAACTTTTTAAAATAAATATTTAAAATACGTGGATAGATATATAGTACATCTTTTATTCACCGTTTGATTTATTCCATATTCATCATATATATCACAACACTATCATTTTTTAATGAACATTTTAAGATTTTGAATTTTATTATGTGAAAGAGTAACACTTAATTCTTAGATCTTAAAGAGGAATCCCACACAAATTATCGTTTTAATCCATTTGTAGTAACCAAAACTAATACTAATAATATTTTTTTAGGTTTTTGGATTATTAATTTCTTATATAATAAATACATAAATGTAAGCATTAAATTATAATGTTCTACTATTTGAAATATACCACATTCTTTATATATTAGAAAAGGTTGAAATTTGATGGCAAAGAGTGAAGACTGTGAAGTGGTGGTGATGCCATAGCCAATAAATGAGATGTCTTTGTCGAGGAACATCAAAATGAGAGAAAGAGAATAAATTATGAGACCAAAGTCAATGCCTCAAAGAGATTTGTATTATTTAGTGGATCTCTCTGTTCATTTCATCATGCCCCCAACATCTACATACATGTCATGTTCTTATATATCTGAATATATATATCACATATATATAAATATATTTATCAGATATTGCAAATAAGAGTTGTTTGTGTTTTCTGGTGCAAATTCCATTTTGGCCTAAAGTTGGTAAAGGAATTCCATGCGATTCATGGTGCAAATTTCATTATTAAATTAGAAAAGGGATAGAAATAAGATGAATCAACATAGATTGAAACTATGTAATTAAGATATTCGATATTTCGAAGCTTAATTACAATCTTAATTGTAAATGCAATAAAAATAGGATCGTAGGATAAAATTGTAAATTCAGTTTGTTGAGACATTCAAGGAGGGGAAATTCAAATGAAGAGATCAATGAGAAGTTCAAGGAGAAGAAGATGGAGTCAAGAGTGGATCCGGCGAAGTCAATGCTGAAGGAGATTAACAAGGAGGTGCGGTTGGAAAACCGGGGAGGTTAGTTGTGAATCGATGAAGGCAGATAAGTGAACCTGACGAGAAAAAGAAGTTGAACTGATTTGGGAAGATATCGGAGAAGTACGCAAAAACAGAGAGAAAGTGTTCTGAGGTTTTTAAGTATACTTAGAGCGATATTTAACTATGTAGGGAGAAACAGTAGAGGATTTATTGACGTCTAACTCAGAGGGAGTTATCTGTGGAGATCTTTGGTGCATCGTAAAAGATAACAAGTGTACTTAAAGATTGATGAATAAATAAAACGAATATTGTTTTATATATTTGGTCTTTAAGATTGATTATTTGCAAAGTTGTCTATGTACTAGTTTTTCATTAATGATCCGAATTTTGAGCTTTTGCATAATTTATGGTTACTTATGGAGTAATATTTGGCCAGGTCAATACCGGATCCTCATCAGCTCTTTGTATAAAAACTGAGCATTAAATTAAAACAAGTTCAGGGGCATTAACATTATGAGTTCATCTAACGAGGGTAGATTTATCAGAAAGATAGTAATTCAAGACAGTAACTGTAAAAGGAAAAGTAGAATTACCTAAGAGAAACGGAGGGGGGAAAAAGGCAAGTCATTCTTCTTCTTTTCCCATTGCCATCAAGAACTCACCTTCACAAACAAGGGACTTTCCTACGTATGCTTTCCCTTCCATTTTGGCAATACCAAATCGTTTTTGTAGCTTTATTAATGTCATCCTCATAACGAGAGTATCGCCCGCGATCACGGGCTTTCTGAATCTAACTTTGTCAATTCCAGCAAAGAAGAAGTTATTTCGAGAGCCACCCACTTCTGGTTGCAGCATTACTATGCCTCCAACCTGAGCCATGGCCTAGAACAAGCACAATAACAAACAATTCGAAATGTTTGACTTTTTTAGAACAGGTCCAGGTCAAATAGTAATGATTCGAATCACTTATTTTTATACTATTTCGGAAATCCAAGGACTCGATGGTATGGATATGTAAAATACACAATTCCCAATCCTAGTAGGAAAAGGAGGGAAACGGATATTGTAAATTCATTTTATAAGCAACGTCCACCTTCATTTCGCTTTGGCCTTTGTACAACAAAATTGTTCCACAAGAAAGCATTAAACCAAAAGGGAATACAAAAATTATTGTCAAAATGGGATTGGGACTAAGTCTCCCACAAATCTAGTTCAAAATTTTAATTTTATCCAATACCATATATATATATATATATATATCAGTCGATAATTCATATATAACCGATGTGAAATAATACAATATAACCATATGGACTCAGTTTTGGAACATGTATATCACAATAAAAGGTTCAACAATATAATTCATATGGTATTGGCTAACCCCAAATTCTTAAGCTAGTTTTTTGGATTAATTAGATCCAAACCCATATTTGACATGCTATTAGAGCAAGATTCGTCTCGATTTGAATATACCGATATTGGATCCTCGATTACGATGTCCACGTTTCAGGACTGAGCTTGGACATGAGGAGAGTGTTATGATAAATTGTTTCACATCGGTTAGACATGAACTTTGGACTCATATACATGATACTGAACAACCCTAAACTCTTGAGCTAGTTTTTCGTATTAATCAAAACCATATTTAACACAATCATTTGAGATGTCACTCAATTACTAAATACCATATATATATATATATATATATGAATTTATTATGTATTTAATATATATCCTGAGACAACAACACAACAATTAGGAAATTTGTCTTGGACCACTAATGCTAGTAGGTATACAACCGAGATGGAAAGGGAAGAAGGCGCCATAATTTACAATTACCTCAACCATGAGAACGCCTGGCATTATCGGCCTCTCAGGGAAATGTCCAGGAAAGAAGTTGTCGTTAATGGTCACGTTCTTTATAGCTACCGCCGATACTCCAGGCGTGTACTCTATCACTCTATCCACTAACAGAAACGGAAACCTGCAGAACATTTACCATCTGATTGACAATCAATCCTAATTTCCATAAAACGAAAATTTCATAGAAACATTGTCTAGATGTTTCACCTGTGAGGTAAAATCTCTCGGATCTTGTTAACATCCATCACCGTAGGAAACGCCTCGTATTCTGCAAATTCGACGTGAAATTCAAAATGTAACAATGTTTGGATCCGATTATAATAAAAAAAACGGAGAGTAAAACCGATAGAGAATGTAACTGAGTTCAATTGGAGTCTCTTTATCGACGCCGTTCGAGCCATTCGCGGAGCACAAGACGAGCGACTTGGACCGGCGGTTGAGATGGAACGACGCAGAGCTGGATTTGGAAACCGGAATAGGAAAATGCGCAAGGTTCTGGATCGGATTAATCAATGAGTTTGAGGAAGCGAGGAAGAAGAGCGAGTTCGACGCAGCAGCCATTGTCGATCGAGAGGAGGTAGTAGCGGAGCGTTCGAAGCGAGCTTTCACACTGTTTTAACGGAAAACATTGGTTCAATGAATAGAATTAAAAAACTTAATGGGCTTTAAAATTGGGCTTTACAATTGGGCTTTAAAATTGGGCTTTTGATTAAATAGATAAGCCCATCATTTGTTCATCGTATATTGAATGGTAAATAGAGAAATGGTGTAGTAGGGTTAAAATATCCAAATTCGATTTAATTGGAAATTCATTTCAAATTAAACTTAAATTTTTATCATAAAATTATTTAAATCCACGGATACGATTGAATTTTTTACATAGGATACTTGCTGATATTCGAAAATATTAGATTAATTTATAAAAAAGTAATTTTATAATAATTACGAAAATATTATTATTAATAATTTTGACATGAATTAGATATTTGACGTCGAATCCAATGAATCCAAAATCAATATATTTTATCCTAAAAAAATTCAGATTCGAAAATTCACGAATATCTTACTTATTGTTGAGTATCTTAATTTCTAATATCTGAAAATATATATTAATTTATAAAAGAAATTTTAAATTTTATAATAATTATAATTATATTATTAATTTTGACATGGATTAGATATCTTAATTCGAATCCAAATCAATATATATTTTATACTAAAAAATTGGATTCGGATATTCACAACTACCCGACTTATTGTTCGGTATCCTAATTTTTGATAATCACGTCTCACGAATTAAAATCCAAATATAAAATTAAATATCCATTCGATTTATGTCAATCTATATCATAGTATATTATAGCGAATTGACACGGTACATCGCAATTGCATTAACGATGAAACGAAGTCATGCAGAATCAAAACAAAATCATCTAACAAATGGAGAATTATAATTTATAATTAAATATCTTCATGTTTTTTGTTTTTACAACTTGTCCATCGTTACAATTCCATGATGCAAATATTATGAAATATAGACACGTGCTAAAAGATTAAATGTGTGGCAATGGAAAACTCAAGAAAACCCGTAAGGAAGATTTCGACATGCGGACATGTTACGTGTCCGCCGTCAAAAACATCTCTTTATCTTTCTTTTTTTATAAACAGTTACTTTTCCGGCGACTTTGTTACCGACATTCAAACACAGATAAATATAAAAAAAAAATCGAAAATTAGGGCAACAAGAGAAGAAACAATAATCAAACTGATTGCCATGGGGAGAAGAAAAGTGGAGATCAAACGAATTGAGAATAAGACAAGTCGTCAAGCCACATTCGCTAAACGACGACCTGGTCTCGTCGAGAAAGCTCGTCAACTTTCCGTTCTTTGTGACGCCGCCGTCGCTCTCCTCATCGTATCTTCCTCCGGCAAGCTTTACGACTTTTCCTTCGGTGACAGGTACTTTTTTTTTTCCTTTGTTGGGTTTCCCGAGAAAAAAAATCGAGTCTTTTTTACTGTCTAAACTCTGCCCACTAAAAAAGATGCAACCTTTTTCCGTACTCTTTGCTTTGGTCCTTTTTCCGTACTGTTTGCTTTGGTCCTTTTTCCGTACTGTTTGCTTTGGTTGGATGTGAATATCTTGTTTCGAACTTAAATTTGAATATGGCCAATGGAATAAAACGTCATTCCTCCGATTTTTGCACGTGATATGTATAGATTGATTCATTAGGTATATCTATATGACTTGTTGAAGTGGATCAAGAATGTTTATTTCAACTTTATATTGATGCTAATATGTTATTCAATGCTTGAAATATATACCAATGTAAAGCATATAATAAAAAAGATTTTTGATTCTTCTATTGACAATAAGTTGTATATTGTTTGCTTTATAATTCAAATGATATTTTATAGGTAATAGCAAAGTGTAATATAAGCTCATATAGTCTTACAAAAGGGTCAACACCATCTCTAATGAATCTAACCATGGAGAAAAATTGTTTTCATATGGTCTACGATAGATTGAAAGAGAAATATTGGGTCGTAAGGCCTACAAACTTGATACCATATGCATACACACACATTAGTTATGGCACCAAACTCTTTTTTTATTCATTAGCTTGGTGTATATCCAATTATTTGAGGGTAACAACTATGGTTCACATGAGAAATTGAATAGATTAGATAGATTTTATAATCTTAGTGGTGTATGCCTAATACAAATATATAAAGGGTCAATTGACTCATTGCCAATTGGTTCTGAATTGGAAACTCTCTGTACCTCATCATGATATCAGAGTTTGTTCCGAGATAATAAAGTAAGATCATCATTTGAGGGGGCGTATAGTGAATCTCATGTATGTACCTCATCATGATATCATAATTTGTTCTGAGATAAACAAAAATGGGTCATCATTCGAGAGTATAGTGAATCTCATGTATATACCTCATCATGGTACCAGAGGGGCGTATTATGAATCTCACATTGGAACGAAAAAGAGTCAATCCATTCATTTCCAATTAGTTTTGAGTTGGAAGTTCATGTATATCTCATTAAAGTCTTATTCAAGATTTGTTCAAAATTTAATATCTACATATGCTTTGAAATTATTACAATGGAAACAATAAAAGACATTAATGAACATAAAAATATGGTGAAAAATGTTATTAAACAAGGTTCTTTGTCATGCCTATATGCAGTTGCATGAGGAGGTTTGATCACTAAGAATTAGATATTGGCTAGAGTCAATGATGCAGGACATGGATGCATGGAACTAAGGTAATAAAATTGTGGGTAGTGATTATAAGATAACGAATCCCCATTTTTTACATTTTCAACCTTAATATCATCCGCGAGAGATCACCAACGTCATACCAGGAGGAATTTACGTATACAACTTGCCGACATTTCATAAAGTTTTGTAATTGATGCTTGTATGGATCTCCCTTTCAGTCAATATATATACCTATGTTCTTGTTAATGTAATGGATCTTCTTCATACCCAAGTGGGCTAAAGATTTGTCTCTCTTTTTTCCGTCGAGTTGGTGAATCTATCAGTTGTATCAAGGGATTCTGATGATGTTATTACAATGATCTATTACAATTCTTGATCTCATTATTTGATTCTTCTCTCCAGTATGAACAGGATTCTTGATCGTTATCGAGAGCCACAAGTTGATGGTGCTGATAAAGCCTTGGTTAGTTGCTCCTATTGTTGTAAATTCTAGTTTTTCTTTGTCTGCACTATGGGTGGACAAATTATCCGGAGAATCCGTCCCGAAAACCGTCCCGAACACGCGAAAAATTACTCGAACACGCGGGTTCAGATTCAGGTTCGGGTATCTCATTATCCGTTGGTTCAGTTTCAGGTTCTAAAATAATTGAAACAGGTACCCGCGGGTACCCGAATATATATATATATAGATATATATAATTAGACATATACTTACACTTAATTACAGATATACCACTCTAACCTAACATATAGGTCGATTTACTTCTCTTCTCTTTTCTTTCTTCCCGACACCGACCTCCTCTCGTCTCCCTCCCTTCGTCACTCTAATCTAACCTAGGTCGACCATCTCTTCTCTTCTCTTCCTTCCCGACGTCGGTTGTTTCTTTCTCTTCGCTTGCCTCCATCACCGCCGGTAAGCACCTCTATTTTCGTCGATTTTATAACGATTCGTTCAGTTTCTTGTTACTGTGAGAGCGAGAGGAAGAGAGGATGTGAGATTGAAGAATGCAGGATGGGTAGGATGTCGACTCGGCGATGGCTGAGAGAGAATAAGAAAAGGCACAGTACCAGAACCCCGGGTACCCGAGCCTCTCGGGTTCGGGTTTGGATAGGAATATGCCTCTACCCGTCCGGATTCGAGTACCCTAAAAACTCTGTTACCTGACCCGTGTCAGCCCTAGTCTGCATAGGCTAAGGGTATCCAATTCGGATTATCCAGTTCGACCCAATCTAGACCGATCCGATCGACCCGAATCGTTTACAATATGGATTATTCTAGGAACTAAGGGTTTAACCCGACTCGGTTTGGTTTGGATAAAATTCGAGGAACCCAAACAAATCAATTAAAAATAAAAATATATGTATAGAATATGAACACTAAAAATTTCAAGTAGCTTTTTTACATACTTTTTATGTTAGAATTTGATAATTTTTTATTATTGTTTTAAATTATAAAAATATGAACTATATGAAAAATACTAAATCCGAAAAACCAAAAGTAGGTATAGTGATCGCAAAATCCGAAACCTGAATAACTTGAAATATCTGAAGAACCCAGCTATCAGCTATCAAAATGTAATTCGAGTTATTTCGGATCCAATACTTTTGAATCCAAATAACCCGAATCGAACCTAGACCGAAAACATTCGGGTCCAACTTTTTATAACCAAATTGAAACCTGAGAGACCAGAACCGATACCCAGATTGGACACCCCTAACACACACTCTCAAAAGAGGGAATGCCTGTTGTGATCATTGCCAATGTCGTCTTAGACACACCGGAGCCTTAAAAGGACTTGTGGTTTCATCTTTTAGTCTTCTCTATTTCATTTTCAGGTGCGGGATCTTCGATTGGAATCTGGGAACTATCTTTCTACCAAGGAGTTATTAGAATTACTTAAAAGGTTGGTTATTTTTTTCCTCCGACTATTTTAGCTCAAAGATATCGTGCAATTGTTCTAACGAATCTGTAGCCGGCTGGAGGAATCAAACGTAGGAAATACAAGTATTGATTTTCTCAATTATATGGAGCAGCAGCTTGAAGAATCACTCTCAATAGCTAGAGCTAGAAAGGTACTTAATTAATGCTTGAACATTCACATATTCTTCTTGCTTTCCTTATTTAGTAAATCTTTATTACAGACACAATTAATGGTTGAATCCTTGAAGACCCTTAAAGGAAAGGTTAGAGCTGATCTCTTTAGTTTAATCTTTATGAATGTTTAACCTTGTCTAAGTTCATCTTCCTTTTCTTAAACAGGAAGAATCTCTGAGTGTAGAGAATCAGCATTTGGACTGCCAGGTGCTTCTCTTATGCTTCTATTAAGCATATCATTGCACAAACACACACGCATATACACATATCCGCATGCACAGACACACACATACACATACATATATATATATATATATATAGATGAAAAGGAGAAATGCAGCTTAGAAATGTAATTGCTTACAGTGTAGGAGGCCGCTTGTTGTGGAAGCAGAAGAAGGTGAGAAGGCAACGACATCGGAAAACGACTCCGGCGAAGATGCTGTCCGGCGACTGAGAACACTTAATCTTCTTATGTGAGTTCTGTGGATCTTTCATTATCGTCCTGTCAAAAGGAATAAAAAAAAATCCATGCATAACCAGTGAGAGAGAAAAAAAAAGGATCTTTGTACATATCTACGGAGATGAACATAAGGGTTTTTTGTATTTCGGCTAAAACTGATACTAGAGGTACGATTCATGATCAATAATCATGTCTGATCGAAAGGATGTTTTTGAGATTTAGTCTTTATGGGTACGATTCTACGAGTATAAATGGCCAAGCTTTCAGCTGGTTCGGACAGCAAGAGTCTCTGTCTGGTCTTAATGGCCAAGTTTTCAGCTGGTTCGGACAGCAAGAGTCTCTGTCTGGTCTTAGGTTCATTTGTCTGTTGTCCTCCTATTATATGGGTTATGGTGGATTTGATTTGCATTGCTTTGAATCTGTATTTATACAGAGTCGTTAGGATTAGGGCAAAAAAAAGATGCTTTCTTCACATTGAAGTACTCTCCCACCGGTTTTTTGCCGATCAGATAGGAACGCTAAAAAAAATTGACACGTGTCACTTTTTATGCTAATGGAACAATTGTTCTTGCTGACGTGTAAAAAACTTGGCACGTCTTTTCAATTTAATTTTTAATTCACATAAACCATAGATAAATCATACGGTTGGTGATTTAATTGTATGTTTATGTAATATTATGGTTTTTTCGGGCCCCAAATTTTATAAATAAGCCCATTTGGGAATATAGCTGGCCCATTATATAGATTCCCTATAGCAAAAACAATCCATCCAGCTATATTACCATTTTACCACTACTTGTTATATATATTTTTTTTATTTGGATTTCAATTAATGCGATGAAGATAAAATTTGAATATCTATCTAGAGTTGGATAAAATATTCAAAGTATTCATAATCGGTTTCGAATCGAAAATTTGATATCCATAGAAGACAATTTTAGGGGTGGTCAATCCGAATTATCCAAATCAGTTCGAGCCCGATCATTAACAAAACGAGTTACCCAAAAAATTTATATAAGTTCAAATTTTAGAACTCATTTGGGTCGATTCGGATTCGCATTAAACTCGAGGAACCCGAATTAAGTTAGGGTGTATTTTTTTAGAGTGTATTGTATGTAATGCAACCATTACACACACACTCTCTCCCTCCATTCTCTTCTCTTTCACCTCATCCCGTCGTCCGACCAAAGAGTCTTCTCCCTTCATCTGTCGCACCTCCTTCACCCTCGCGTCTCCCTTATCTGCCACGTCTCCCTCATCTGACGCGTCTCCTTCACCCGCCGCAAGACTTCTTATGCCGTCTCCTCTCCCTCATCCGTCTCGTCTCCCTCACCCGCCGCGAGACTTCTTCTGCAATTGATTTTCTTCTGTTTGTATATCAATGAAGGAAACGAATCTTGTGCATATCTTTACAGATTGAGCGATAACGAAAGCTTTCTTCGACGAGAGAATTATGTCGTCTCCTCCCTTCGCAGTCGTCTTCCAAGTAAGATTTGTTTCTTCTGTTCGTTTGTATATCAGTGAAGCTGTAGATTTAGATTGGGGTTTTGTTACAGATAGTAAAATTTTTTTGTGTCTGTTTGTTTATAGATGGATATGCATATGGTTGTTGCGGATAGCGGAAGTTGTAGTGAAAGTTATTCTAGAGTAGAAGATGATGTGGCTACGTACGAGGGTAATGAGGAAGAAGATGATCCGTGATGAGAATTTAAGAAATTGGTTGTTGATAAGGGAAATCTACGGAGGTTTCAAATGAATTGGACATTTATTTGATGAAAAAGCTTGAGGTGCCGATTTGTAACAGATTGGATCTAAAATTTGATATATTGATGTGGTGGAAAGTGAATAGATCATAGTTTTCAATTTTAGCGCAAATGGGTAGAGATGTTCTTGCAATTCCCGTTTCTACAGTTGCATCCAAGTCAGTATTTAGTACCGGAAGACGTGTCTTAGACCAATGCAGAAGTACGTTGAATCCTAATATTTTGACCCAAAATTGGTTGCGGTCATCCTTTCGTTTTGATACAACAATGAGTCTTCAACAAATAACGGATGAAAATGAGTTCATGGATACACTTTCTCAAGATATGTTCTTCTTATATCATTTTATCTTTTTATATAACATTAAATTTATAAATTAATCTTTGTTTTTCAGCTTATCGGACACAAATAATGAAGGAGTATGAGATATGATTTCATGGATACACTTTCTCAAAGTATGTTATTCTTATTTCGTTTTATCTTTTTTATATAACATTGAATTTATACTTTAATCTAGGGGTAGCCAATCCGGGTTCGGGTTCCTCGGGTTAAGGGTTTCTCGGATTTTGAAAAATTGAACCCAAATGTTTACGGTTCGGGTTCGCTTCGGATTCGGGTTGTTCGGGTTCAAAAGCATTGGACCCGAAATAACCCAAATTACATTTGGATATTTGGGGTTTTTGGGTAGTTTGGGTTATTCGGGTTATTCGGGTTTGGATTTTTCGGTATTATACATAATTTAGGGTTATTCGGTTTTAGAATTTTTTAGATAATTTGTTTTTTAATATAAACAAAAAAAAATATCAAATATAAAATAAATATATATAATTATATAAAGAAAATATACTAATATTTTAAGTGTTTATATAACTTTTAAAAATTTTAAATTATATTTTTATTTTTTATTTTTTTAGATTGGGTTGTTTGGATTGCTCTGGTTCAACCCGAACCCGAATCGGATCGACCCGAACCCGAACGAATTCTGAAATTTGAACCAAAATGGGTTCTTAAGGTAATCCATATTCCAAACGATTCGGGTTATTCGGGTCGGTCCGATTCGGGTCGATCCGGGTAACCCGGATTGGTCACCCCTACTTTAATCTTTGTTTTCAGCTTATCGGACACAAACAATGGAGAAGAATGAGATGTGGTTTCATTTTGTTGTGCGACAAGAACTTGACGATTCTAGATTTTTTTCATTTTGATGTTTTCGATATTCATTTCATTTAGTGGTTTTAGAATTCATTTCATTTTGGTATTTGCGAAATTAATTTTAATGAGTTACATATGTATTTTATCTTTTACTTTTTTGTATGTTAACTTGGTTTTTTTAGAACCCGAAAAACCCTTCCAAAACCCAAACAACCCGAATAATCCGAATAACTGAATAACTCGAACCCAAATAACCCGAAAAAACCGAGTAACCTAGAAAACCAAAAAACCCCATGAATACCTGAATTTAATTTGGGTTATTTTGGATTCACTATTTCATAATCTGAATAACACGAACTAGAATCGAAACACAAAGAACCCAGATCGAAAAACATTTGGGTCCAGTTTTCGTAAACCCAAGGAACTCAAATCCAGATTGAAACCTGAGAACCCGGATCGAAACTCGGATTGGTCGTCCCTAAAAAATAAAAGTATAAATAATATAAATAAGGTATTCGACATATAAAAATACAAATAGCTCGTTTAATTATCCGAACTATTCGTATTAATAAATAGGTAAGTTATTTAATATATGAATAAATTTATAATAAATGTACTTTTAAAGGATAAAATTATAAATTATAAAACTTTTAATTTAACAATTTAGCTCTAAATAAAAATATACACAATATTATAAAAATATTATTAAACTAAAGGACTAAATTATTAATATTAAAAAAATTTAACCTAATCTTAAATCACCTTCTCTACTTCAACACCACCACCATATTCTCCTCTTTCTCCCTTTTTCTTTTTTATTCCTTTCCTTTTTTTCCGAAGCGAGCTTCATCCGTCGTGGTATCGTGGCTCGTCCGTGATGTCGTGGTTTGTCCGTCCATCCGTGGTCATGGTATCGTGGTTCGTCCGTTCGTGTTTTGTTGTGGTATCTTGGTTCGTAGATCTGTAGATTCAACCGTCCGTCGTGGTCCGTCCGTCGTGGTGTCATAGTCTGTCCGTCCATGGTTCGTAGTCTGTCCATTTGTGGTTCGTGGACCGTGTTTCTATGGTCATGGTCGTGGTCTTCGGTCTGTGGTTCATGGTTCGTTTGTCTGTGGAACGCAATGAGTTTAGATTCCGAGGTCGATGTTCTGCGGATATTCAAATATTTTAAGAATACTCGTTTTTACGAATACGAAAAATAAAATCAAATATTTTAAGAATACGAATGTAAATACAAATAGTCGAATATTTACGAATATTTGATATTTTCTCACCCCTAGATAAAATGTATTTTTATCTAAAATGTAAATTCTTTTCTAAGATAGGGGTGGTCAAATGAACAACAAGCCGACTATGGTCCACAGAAGAACGAACCATGAACCACAGGCCGGAGACCAGAACCACAACCACAAAAAGACTGACCATGAACCACAAATGGACATACTACAAACCATAGACGATCGGACCACGCATCACGACGGACGGACGGACCATGGAACCACGACGGATCTACAGACCACAGTACCACAACAAAACACGGACGAACGAACCACGATATCATTACCCCGAACAGACGAACAAACCACGACATCACAGACGGACCACTGTACCTGGAAAAATGGGAAAATTATTATTTAGGATTAGAAGAGAAAGAGGAAAGAAGAGAACGATAAAAAAAGGAAAGGAATAGAAGAGAAAGACGGAGAAAGGACATAAAAGAAAAGGGGTAAAGGGGTAAAGAGGATAAAAGGGTGGCGGTGGTGGAGTAGGGAAGGAGATTTAGGATTCAATTAAAAGTTTAATATTTACAATTTAGTCTTTTAGTTTAATATTATTTTGTATTTTTGTGTATATTTTTATTTGAAGTTACATTATTAAATTAAAAGTTTTATAATTTATAATTTTATCATTTAAATTAATTGTGTTATAAATTTATTCATATATTTAATAAATTATTTGTTTAATACTTACAAATACAAATAATTCGAATAATTAAATCGACTATTGTATTTGTATATGTATTTATCAAATATCTTATTTCTATTATTTATATTTATTTTTACGGATATTTGAATTTTTAATTTGAATACGAATCAATTACAAATATTTCGAATATTTTGCTCAACTTTGATTTTATCAATCATTAACATATTAAAGGTTCATGGTTTTTTCCTTTTTTCAATTCAATAAAAAATAAAATACGAGTGCAAAAGAACAATGAATAGGAAAAATGGTATAAATACAGAAAAATAACAAACAAACAAAAAAGAGAAAATCTAATTTTGGATATTCGTTGTTTGGGTAAAAAGCAAGCTCTGCGTAATGAACAAAGAAGCACAGGTGCTGTCCGGCCGAAGCTACTCAGTAATTTCATTATTGTATTGTTCAAGATCCCAAAATTAGGTTTACCAAAAATAAACATATTTAATAATTATAAAAATAATATATATATATATATAGTTTTAGTTTTATTCAGATTTAAGAGCTTGTCGGTGGTGTGACTACCGATACGAATGAGCCAAGAAGAGTCTCACAATTTGATCATTATAATTTATAAATTTTATATTTTTCTGATTACAAGCAATATATTAACCAATTTGTAATTCGGAACATATACATATATTACAACTATATATAACGGGGTTCTTCAATATATATATATATATAAATGAATAATACTAATGACCGTAAGAATTGGCTTTCTAAACATAAATTGGCACAATATACGATACTCACTTTCATGTGCCCTTTATTACATACCCTCTCCACTTATATATACATATATATTATATATATATATATATAAGGCCTCGAGCATAGAATCAAAATATAGCGATGGGTAGAAGGGTGAGTTTGGTGGTGGCTGTGATTTGCTTGGCTACAGTGTTGCCGCCGGTGGCTGTGGCTGTGGCCGATGAAGGAGAGTTTCACATAGAAGGATGTGTCTACTGTGACACTTGTCGTTTCGGCTTTGAGACCGATGCCACCCAATACATATCCGGTACGTTATAATATATTGTCCCATATACATTATATATTGTTTCATATCGAATTTTTCACTCTTTTTATTTGTATATATATATATATATATTTAAATAAATATAAATTCTTGAATTAACTTTTGAATATTTTGATTTTAAATTCACATTTAACATTATACTAAACATAACATTTATAATATATTATCTCGTATCGATTAAGATTTTTATGATATATTGTCTTATACATATATATTATTAAATAAATCTAAATTTTTTAATTAACTTTTGAATATTTAGATTTCAAATTCACATTTAACATTATATTAGAATTTGTTTTGAACTTATATATATATGGTATTAAACAAATTTAAATTTTTTGAATTAATTAAGATTCAAATTCAAATTTGATATGATATCAGAATATGTTTTGTCAAAATATGAATATATTGATGTTGGATCTCAATTGCGATGTCTACGTTTTAAGACTGAATCTGAAAATGATTGAAAATGTTATGATATATTGTTTTAAATTGGTCAGAATATAAATTTTGAGTTTTTATATATGGTATTAGATAATTCTAAATTAAATGAATTTTTTTAATTATTAGTAAAACTGGAGTTAGCGAAAGAAATACCGTAAAAAAAAATTAGTTTTTGAAATTATTTAGCTAATATATATATATATAATTGACAATACGTATATCTATGATATGCAAATGTGTATATAATGAGTATTTCATTTTCAGGGGCAAGAGTGAAAATAGAGTGCAAGGACAGGGTGACATTGAGATCGGAAAAAGTGGCGGAAGCGGTGACGGACAAAGAAGGGAAATACAGAGTGACGGTGAAAGGAGACCGACAAGACCAGCAATGTCTGGCCAAGTTGGTCCACAGTCCATTGTCTCTTTGCCAAGAACCAGACCCTGGTCGTAGCTCCGCTACGGTGATCCTCACGCGCTCCAATGGTGCGGCCTCAAACCGCCACTTCGCTAACGCCATGGGTTTCCTTCGCCGTCAGCCTCTCGAAGGCTGCGCCACCCTCCGAAAACGTTACCTGGCCGACGGCGACTTCAAGGCTATTTAAGTCATTTTACGTTAGTTGTTTGATATATTATAAGTATTGTTATGTCTTTTTTTTTTAATTATATAATGTTTGTTTTAGAGAGGTTTATACGAGAGTCTCTTCGGCTTGTGAGACTTTTAGAAAAAATATAGAAATATATATTTATGAAATAATCGATTTGAAGCGTTTGTATTGTCGTTAAATTTAAGATGAAATATTATTATTTAATATATCAGTGGTTTATAATATATAGAGAAGCTAAAACAAACAAAATTACAAATTAAATCTAACCAAAATATTATATCTTTTATTTCCCACAAAGTCACATGTAAATGTGATTACCCATATAAAATTGGAAAATCAATATTTTTCTTCAAAATGGATGATTTATCAACAAAATTCAACATAGATTTGGTGTGTAATATCATACAAAACAAAAAGATTAAAAATAAATTTTAAATAATCTATTTGGACTATTTAACCGATTCATTATTATAACTGTAACATTGCATATCTCCGCTGTTTTTCAACTCCCGAAGTAGCTGGCGCCAAAATCTGATTATCTTCAAACCGATCATGAAAATCCTCAATTAATTACCCAGAAAAAAAAACTAATCAAACCCAAAAAAAAATCCAAATCCCTTCTCTCACTGATTATTAAAATCTCAGGAAAAAGATAATCAAGTAAATTTGTAAGAAGAATTTGATGAATGAGTCCCAAAAGAGGAAGAAGGTTAGTCTATTCAATTATTTAAAATTCTTTTTTTATTATTTGTTTAATGTTCATGCTTGGGGATACGATACAACGTGAAACCCATCAATCAGAATTTATTATTTTTATTTTTTTAATTAAAAGAAAATTAATAATCTCTTTAATTATGTTATTATGGAATTCTGTATAGTCTATTCTTCCAAAGATTTTTGGATCGAGACGATGTGTTAAAGAAGAAGATGCTTCTAATATGGATAACAAAGGAGATGATGACGATGGAGTTTTTCATGGTAATTCTTTATTGTTTACGTACATCCCAAGAAACAAAGATTAAACCTAATTTCAATGCTTTTTTCGGATCAATGATTAACAGATTTGGAAAGACGAATGGCTTCTCGAAAGAAATCATTGATTCAGACTTTTGTTTAATGTTTGCTTGGGGATACGATACAACGTGAAACCCATCAATCAGAATTTATTATTTTTATTTTTTTAATTAAAAGAAAATTAATAATCTCTTTAATTATGTTATTATGGAATTCTGTATAGTCTATTCTTCCAAAGATTTTTGGATCGAGACGATGTGTTAAAGAAGAAGATGCTTCTAATATGGATAACAAAGGAGATGATGACGATGGAGTTTTTCATGGTAATTCTTTATTGTTTACGTACATCCCAAGAAACAAAGATTAAACCTAATTTCAATGCTTTTTTCGGATCAATGATTAACAGATTTGGAAAGACGAATGGCTTCTCGAAAGAAATCATTGATTCAGACTTTTTCAGGTTCTTTTTCAGATTCATTTTCTTCCTTTTTCTTTCTTTGACATAGTTATTACATACAACAATGTCAATATTTAGATTCGTTAATCTTAAATTTAAACCAATTTCGCAATAGGTCTAAACCAATCCCACAAAATTTTACAGATCTCATCCCAAAATTTAGCTTATAGAATTAGGATACCCATGATCTTATAAAGCATTGTTTAGTGCAATTACTGACGAGTGCGTATTGTTAGTATTAACGGATATAATCCTTGTTATTGATACGATAATATTCTCCGAAATCACACGTATTATTCTGATGATATTCTACGATATTATCTGATATCTTATTGAATATAATCCGTGTGATTGATACGAAAATAGTTAGTAATTCTATCCACTCGTTTAAGCACCAATGCACTTTTCGGCCCACTCCAGTAGTCCATTTTAGACGGCCCAATTCATCCTTTCCTAAGTCGTTACTGCTAAATTGCCCCTTCCGCGGAATCGAACCAACGTTGTGGGTAGTCTCTGATACCAACTCATAAGAATAAATCCCATGATAGATTGTGAAAGTAGGTTGAGGGTATCCATAGCCTTATAAGTCATTACGTAATGATCTTGTTGGGTTTTCTACGAGGGTGAAGAAGCGTATTTTATTACCCAAAGTGTATGGTCTAGTCATGTTTGGATTGGGTTCGGGGTTATTCATCAAAAACTCAAAGAACGGATTCTCGGATTACCTGTTTCTGATGAATATGATCGAATGGATGTGATGAACGAACCTATGATTCCTTCTACGCGTATCCACGCTGAGATCGGGGGCTGCCTTCAACGTTTGATGTGTATTCGGTGATGAACAGATTTTCGCTTCGTCTCCGAAAGAGAGAATCGTATTTGATTCGGAAATTGTGAATTAGATTAAAAAAAAAACTGTTTTTCTCGATTTATATATTACTAAACTCTTTTACTAATTACACAATGACCCAAAAATTTTTAATATTACATAATCGACATATAACTATCATATCTAACGGCCGTCTGACCAATGGGAACTGATTTCAGAAAGACAGAACAGTCCTGGGATCGAGGGATTGAATCTTTCGAGTTTCGACAAGCCAATGATGCAGCCAACAGAGATCCGTGAACTAAGGTGAAACAAAAATCTTTCTTTTGTTCTATAATCTGACTGATCCAAAGAATAAAACTTTATGCCCTTCTCATTCATTTTCAGGGTGTTTGTTGCAACATGGAACGTAGGAGGAAGAACACCGAACAACGATCTAAATCTTGAAGACTTTTTACTTGTACAAGGCACTGCAGATTTATATATCTGTGGGTATGATAATACATACGAACATTACACATTTCCCTCTGTAAATTCCCTCTTTTGTTACACCTCAAGATTATCCTTTTTTTTTTACAGGTTTCAAGAAATCGTTCCACTTAGTGCAGGAAATGTATTAGTCGTTGAAGACAATGAACCTGCAGCAAAATGGTTAAACCTAATAAGTCAAGCTTTGAACAAACCGAACCAAGATTCTTCTATCTATTCAAACTGTAGCCTTGAAGAGTCAAAAGCACCGAGCAGTCTTAGTTTCTTTCATAGACCAAATCTGAAAGTTGACATGTAATTGTCCGGTCGTGGACAATTCTTCAGACTGGGAGGAAACAAGGATGAGAAAGCTTAGTGGTCCTATAAATAATCTAGAGCCATTAACTTTCAGAGTGCATGAAAACTTTCTGTTTGACGATGTACGTGCATCTACGAGGATGTCAGATCCGATGAGTTACAGATTGATTGCGAGTAAGCAAATGGTCGGTCTGTTTTTGTCTGTTTGGGCAAGGAAAGAGTTGATTCCTCATATAGCTCATCTTAGGCTTGATTCCGTGGGAAGAGGGATAATGGGTCGCTTGGGAAACAAGGTACCCTTTTCTTAAAAACCTAAAAGGGTATTTAAAAGTTTGGATTTTGACTAATGGGTGATGAGATTTTGTGTTGTTTCAGGGATGTACTTCCATAAGTATGTCATTGTATCAGACAAGCTTTTGTTTTGTCTGTAGTCACTTAGCTTCTGGTGAGAAAGAAGGTGATGAGTTAAGACGAAATGCTGACGTGGCAGAGATTCTGAAACATACTCAGTTCCCAAAGATCTCCAAGAACTCAAACTGTCGTGCGCCTGAGAAAATTGTGGATCACGAGTATGATTTTTCACCATTTTCATACTCATATGAACAGCTTTTCAGAATCTGTGTTTGACCCTCGTTATGATGTGTTACAGCCGAGTGATTTGGTTGGGAGATTTGAATTACCGGATGGCTTTAAGCTATAAGGAGACGAGGGTATTGTTAGATGATAATGAATGGGATACTCTACTTGAAAAAGATCAGGTTTTTTTTTTCTTGAAATTTGATATAAAAACCAGACATTAAATTCTTCTTTTGATACTCAAAATTCTCCATTGGATTCATATTTACAGCTTAACATAGAGAGGGAAGCCGGAAGAGTATTCTCCGGGTTTCAAGAAGGTCAAATTCTTTTCGCTCCGACATATAAATACTCACATAACTCAGATTCTTATGCCGGAGAAACCACTAAGTCAAAGAAAAAACGCCGTACCCCTGCCTGGTACGGCCTCTTTCCATCTATCCCTACCAAATCAACAGCTGAAAAAACTTCATCTATACTCATCTTCACGTAAAAGATTGAGGCTTTACACATCTTGTCTTGGCAAATTTCGACTTTTACGTTTTGTGAAATTAAGATGAACATTTAGGATTGGATTAAAAGTAGAAACGAGAGTACAAAAATATAATTTTCAAAGTAAAATATTCTTCTACTGAATAGAATAATGGAAATATTACAAAATTGATTCATGTCGGTGGAGTTTTCCCAAACTTCTTTTTTTCTTGTAAAGACATTTTCCTAAGTTCTTCTCAATCTAATTGGTTCTCTCTCTATCCTCAAATTTTAGGATGATTAGAAATGAATGTTACTTCTATTTATATTATTTCACCTCCAAATGAATGACATAAAGTACTCGCATTGCATCCAATGATGGATATTGATTTTTTAGAATGATTCACATTCTCTAGGAATCTCTATACTCTTCCACCACTTTCTTTATTATTCCATACTCTTCTGCAAGTTTTCACGCATCTCTAGATATTCTAGAGAGTTCCACATTTTTTATAAACTTTTAGAGAGTTCTACAATTTTCTAGAATTCTTCGAAATGTTCTACAGACTTTTACATTTCTTGAAATTCTTTAGAAAACAATTCTCCAATTAATAATAAATCATGACATCTTGAATTTTGTAAGATAGGTATGATTTTAATACCAGATTCGAATATGGTAATAATTGCAGGTGTGATAGGATATTATGGCGAGGAAAAGGCATAGAACAGCTGTCGTACATACGAGGAGAATCGAGACTTTCAGATCACAGACCAGTTTGTGGTGTATTTGCCGTAGAAGTCAAAGTGAAGAACCCTAATAATAAAAGTAGATTCAGAAAAGGTTTGTCTTGCGCCAGAGGAAGATTGGCTTTTGAGGATTGCATACCCCAAAGGCATAGTTTTTATGATTGAGGATTTTGATATCTTTTAATAACATTTACCATAAACAGAAAAAAAAAGATGAAAAAAAAAGATAAGAGAAGATTTTACCCCATTTGTATAGCTTTGAGTTTGACGATCAATAATTCATCTGCTTCGACTAATACTCTTTTGTTTAATGTGAATTTCGTTAGATATATGTAATTAGAGAAAACAAAATGCAGTATTTTGTAACTAGAAAAAATTAAATATTTTTTATTGTTTTTATGAATATATTCATTTATTGTGTCACAAATGTATGTTTATATTTAGCAAACCTTTCTTCCCTTATATATGTAAATGTACTCTTCAATAGTAAAGACACTCTATTTCATAATGTTGGTATTCGTAACGATTTAATTTAAAATGGATTTTATTTTATTTTTTCTTTGTTTTATTTCTACTCAACACCTCTCCACCCAATGACCCAAACTCCACCTCTCTCACAACTACCGACACTTTCTTAAACACGATCATTAGTCGCAATAGCCATCTCATGACAACAAGAACAAAAAACCACGTATCAAAACCCAATAAAATCTTGACCCTTACTACCACACTGTCCATTTCCTCGGACATAGAACCCATGTGTATCTCTCAAGCCCTCAATGACACAAAATGACACAAATCCACGTCGTAGAAGTTTGATGCCTTGGTCCACAATGGCATTTGGAACTTGGTGTCGTCGCACCCTTCCCACAACTTTGGTGGTTGTATAAGGTTTTTTTGGACTAAATGTTTTTCTGAAGGTTCAATTGACAGTCACAAAGCACACCTAATCGCAAAAGGATTTCATCCAAGATCAGGTGTTGACTACAATGACACCTTCCGCCCAGTCATCAAACCATCTAGCATATAGCTCGTCCAAAGTCTTACGGTCTCGCGGGGTTAGCACCTACGTCATCTTGATGTCAACACACCTCTCTCCAAGACACTCTTAATGAATACATCTGCATGACTGCAAGCTACAAAAGGCGATCTATGGCCTTAAACAAGCTCTGTGTGCATGGTGCTATGAACTCAAGAGGTTTCTTCTTTATTCCGGGTTTGCTAACTCTTTCTCGGAAACTTCACTCTTCATTT
The DNA here is from genome assembly GCA_036759665.1 of Gynandropsis gynandra. Taxonomy (NCBI): domain Eukaryota; kingdom Viridiplantae; phylum Streptophyta; class Magnoliopsida; order Brassicales; family Cleomaceae; genus Gynandropsis; species Gynandropsis gynandra. Next base: position 1,063,514 of record CM071870.1, read on the forward strand.
ATCAACATCATGGTGTCACACTATATTTGCTTGTCTACGTTGATGACATCATTGTCACTAGAAGTCAAGAGGCTGGGGTTAGCAAGTTCATTGATCTCATTTCATGTGTCTCACTCAACACCGATACATCACATAAATTCTTGTCTATCATCATATGAGCAATTCCAAGCCCATGCCAACTCCCAAGTCCTCCACAATACATCTATTCACCACATCTGGAACATCTCTTGATGATTTTACTGAGTACCACTAGATTCTTGGGAGACTCCAATACCTTCGATTTACAAGACCATACATTTTTTATGTTGTGAACGGGTTATCTTAGTATACGCATCGATAAACGACAGATAATTGGCAATGTGTTAAAAGCATACTTCGATACCTTGGAGATACAAACACCCTTGGCGTATTTTACTCTCGCAACAAATTATTGTCTCTACATGCCTTTTCGTATGCTGATTGAGGTGGTGTTTGTGATAGTTTTAGCTCCATAAGTGATCATATTTTCTACCTTGGTGGTGATCCCATACCTTGCTCATAAAGAAGCAACTTTTTGCAGCAAAGTCCTCAAATTAAGCTGAATATAAATCGGTCTCCACAGTTGCTTCTAAAATTCATTGGTTAGCCTCCCACCTATATGAACTGGTGTAACCTCCAACAACATTTCAGTGATATATTATGAAAATGTTGGTGCCACATATCTAAGTTCAAACTCGGTATTTCGCTCACGGATGAAACACAACACCATTGACTATCATTACATTTGTGGTTATGTACAATGTGGCAACCTTCGAGTTTCATACGTCACTTCTACGGATAAGCTAGCCGATGCACTCACCAAGCCACGTCTTCGCACACGGTTTGCGCTTCTTCGGATCAAGATTGGTCTCTCGATTGAGCCATATCTTGTGGGGGCATAATCTAGGGAATTACTGAATTAATTTTGTTCCTATCACCGAAGTGATTTTATCCCTACAATCAAGCTATTGATCTTTCAAATCTTGTTTTAATCACAATTTCCCTTTTTTATGATCTTCCACATCTTGTATTAATCACAATCTTGTGTATACAAAGCTTTAAAACATCATTATGAATCAATACAGAAATCACTTTACTAGTATAATTATTTCATTTTTTGTTATTCATTAGTAGTACTATACAAAATTATTGAATTGAGTTCAAAAAATATATATATGAAAAACAATTGGTTTTGATGTGAATATTGGGTTCAAAATTTTACATCATGTAGTACGATATTAAAAATGTAAAAGATAATTTTATTGCTAATTGATGTTGAGTTAAAAACTCATAAATCTATTCGCAATATAAATTTTTGTTAATCAAGTTATATTTTGTTATCTTACATCGGTGATAATATGAAATTTGGACTACAACATATAGTATTTAACAATTATAAATTTTTTGGTGTAATTAGTTTGAAATTTATACTTGACATAAATAATTTTATAGTTAGGTTCGTCTAGATCTAAATATTTAGATGTTGAATATTCGTTTGTGACGTATATGCTCTGTGATCAAATCTAAACATAAAAGGTAGAGTGTTATGTTATTTCGCTTCTATCATCAATCATAAACATCTATATATAAAATTGAACAACCCTAAATTATAAAATTAGTTTTATATTTGAACTTAAATTTATATTTGACAATTATCTTAAAATTTGATTAGTTCTAATTTGCATATTATTATGTTAGATTCGCGTTTGTGACGTGTATGCTCTAGGATCAAACCTAAGTATAAAAAGTGAATGTTATATTATATTATTTCGCTTCGGCGATCACATCAATCATGAACACCTATATATTAAATTGAACAACCTAATGCTATAAAATTAGTTTTATATTTAATCTTAAATTCATATATGATATGACATTAAAATTTAATTCGTCCTTATTTAAATATTATATTAGATAATCGTTTGTAATGAAAAATGAGCGTTAATTTGTATTATTTTACACCAACTATAATATTTATCATGAAATTCTATATATATAATATTAGAAAATTTAAACTATTGATATTGATATGTTTTTAGAGTTAATTAAATTCGATAAAATTAATTAAACTTTATATATACTTGTCATATATGAATCAAGTGGGAGAATGTTAGAAATTTTATTCTAACTTGATTCATATAAATATAAGTATTTGATAATTGTTATTGAGGTACACACGGTGATGATTAGTGTTGTATTGAGGAGATAATTATCGGGTGAAAATCTCTCCGTGTCAATCCGGATAATTTGAAATCAAAAAGACAATTTTGAGAATAATTACAAGTTTGATATTGATTTGTAATTAATATAAATTAAAGGGCATGTCCAAAAGACATGTCTTTAACTCATGTCTTTTTTATTTATTTAAATTATTCTTTGTTTTGTTATGGTGGATTATCAATCAATACAAATCATCATCGTATATACCTCAATAACAATTATCACATACTTATACTTATATTTATATGAATTATAGAATAAAATTTCTAACCATGATATTTAAAAAGCACCGATTAGATAAATTACGAATCTTAATTTATTTGTCGTTTGGGTTGACAAACAACTAAAAAGTACACAAATAAGTGATGTAATGTGACCGTCTTCATGTCGTTACTAATCAAATGTAGGTGGCGTTGAGTGCGAGTCTACTCATTTAGATAATCCACAATTTTAATTAATGATTAAGAAACTAATCTCGTTTACTATAGTGATTAAGAAAAGTGACGTTGGAAGTGGTCTAAATCCCTTGGGTTGACTTTACAAAGTCAACTATTTACCATAACTATATTTTTTGAGCGGACTTTACATAGTCAACGGGTTGGATGTTCCACAATGTTTTCATATTCGTAATAATGTTATAATTTTTAGGCATTCGATTCAATGTATCTTAAATGGAAAGAAAATTAAATGAAAATCACTCTTCTTCATATGTGACAGATTAAATTTGAAAAAAAAATAGTATTTACACTTTTATCAATTAAATATATTGATAAATGGATTCACACACACTCTACTCTAATATTTTTATATTTTTACGCTCTCCTCAGTTAAAATTTGTAAATTTCTCGATAACTGCAGTAAAATACTTTCTGAAATTTACTAAAAAATTATATATATATATATATATATATATATTCAGATATAAATCATGACGTATTATAGTCTACTAAATATTCATTTGCTTCACAATTTAGTTACTTTGCATAGCTTTTCAAAATTAAAATTCGAAATTTAGATATTAAAGACACTCAATCAATATTAACAATTAGGAATATTAAATTTTCAAGATATTTTAGAAAAAAGAAAAAGGAAAAAGAAGAGAAGATTCACGAGAAGCAACCTGACCTAAGTGAGTCACATAGTTTGCCTGAAACAAACAAAAGCTGAAAGAGATTCGCAGCTCCAATATTAAAAAATATTAAAAAGAAAAAAAGTCTACGTTATATATTATTAATATTAACACTATTTATATAATGGTTTGTCACCTAACCTTATTTAGTTTTTTTTCTAATTTACTACGTTATCTTAGAATCATTATATTTAATTTAATATAAGTCAAACTACAAAAATATTATATGTTTTTCTTATAATTTTGTCGGTAAATAAATTGTTTCCAAATGAAAAAAGCACCACTAATTTTTTCGGTTAATACGAGAAGGTGCTTTCCGTAGATTACAAGTGAATGCCACGTAGGACACAACGTGAGGACACGTCAAAGTGGGACCCAATTCCTCACATTTGGACAAATCTCATTGGTTCGAATCCTTTTTTTTTACATATACAAAAAAATGACTTTTTTCCCCTCGAAACAAATTTTCTTATAACCAGTAAAATTAAAAAATATATAAAAAATCGAAGATAAATATATAAGATTGAAATAAAATATTTATTATAAATTATAAGTTATATAATATAATCTTATATTTGGGTTAACTAGAATTTAATATGTTTAATGACTTTAAATTGAAATATCCGATTAGAATTTTATAGTGAACATTATAATAAACAACTAATAATACAAAACAAATACAAGATTTGAGGAAATATGATGTCATATACGTCATAACTTCACGAGCCAAAACGCCATCGCTGAATGCGCCCATACATATATATACATATACATATATATATATAAGGCAATGCTCTGACGAACTCTCAAACCCAAGATTCGCAAAACACTTCAAAGTCTCTCTCTCTCTCTCACAAAAAGAAATTACAAAAAAAAAATACAAGAGAGTATTTTAGTTTTATTCAGTAATTTCTTTTTCTCAAAAAGGGCTTCCCTCTTTATTAGGAAATATTATTTTGTTTTAATGGCAACAGCTTTAAACAGCAAGAGTTGCAGAGAAGAGTTCATGAAGGCTCTTGAACCCTTCATGAAACCTTCCTCTTCTTCTCATCCTTCAAAATCCACCCTAAACCCTAATTTCACTAACCAGACTGTACCGACCGGTCCTATCGGTTTAAACCAACTCACTCCGGCTCAAGTCCTCCAAATACAAACTGAATTCTACCTCCGCCAAAACCAAAACCAAAACCAAGACCATAATCTTCAGCTTCTCACTGCAAAGCCAATTCCGATGAAGATCACAACTCCAAGTGCAACACCCATAGCGAGTAAGCCGACGAAGCTTTACCGAGGGGTTAGACAAAGGCAATGGGGCAAATGGGTCGCTGAGATCCGGTTACCTAGAAACCGGACCCGGTTATGGCTTGGTACGTTTGATTCAGCCGAAGAAGCCGCCTCGGCGTACGACCAAGCCGCTTTCAAACTCCGTGGAGACTTCGCGCGTCTTAACTTCCCTTATCACACTCGGCGCGGCCACTACAAACCGCTGCCTCCGTCGGTGAACAAGAAGCTTCAGGCCATCTGCGATGACTTAGCTTCACCGGAGTTCAAGAATCCAGGGAAAAACGAAAAGGGTTTCTCTGTATATTACGAAACAGGGTCTGTTGTACCAAAAATGGAGCAAGAACATGTTAATCCTTCAAAACCGGGACCCGGTTACACGAATGATGGATTGGTACATGAATCCGACATAACGTTCTTGGACTTCTCTAACGATTCATCATGGGAGGAGAGCAAAAGCTTTGGTCGTCTGCAGAAGTATCCTTCTTTGGAGATTGATTGGGACGCAATCACGAAACTATATGAATCAATGTGATTTTCATCATGTTCATATTGAAGTTTGAATGAAGATCTCTTTCGTTCTTATTGACTTAATCAGAGCTCTGCAATGGAAGTTTTTGTCAGTTGCACTGCAGAAGATCTACTCGCTTCCTGTTTGTTTTTTTTTTCTAGGGCTTTTGTACTTTTTGGGTGTGTATTGCTGATAATTTCAAGCCCTAGTTCTTCATGCAATTCAATAAGCATCCTTCCAAAGCTAAATCCATTATGTTTATCATGATTATGAAATTATTATAACTAATTAGTTTGAATCTATTTCAATCTATTATTTATTCAAAAGGTTAGGATTATATATATATACATATATATATATAGTAAATCATATACAATTCAACGCGGAACTAAATCAATAATAGAATAATTAAATCAACCAAAAAATATAAAATTATTTATTTGAATTTTTCATGTTTTAATCGGTAGATCTTGAATTTTTTTCTTCCAATGCCAAATCCACCAATTTCTTCTTAAGTTTCTCTTTGATGATATAAAACAATTTTTGTTTTGTTTTGTAAATATTGTTACATTATGATATTTTAAAAAGTATTAAGTATTTTCTAATAATGAAAAGACATGTCTTAAAACATATCTTTTGATACACACCCTTTAAATTTTATTAATTACAATAAAACATCAATTTGTAATTAATCACAAAACCATAATTAGATTTTTATAATTGTAGATTGCAATGGAGAGATTTTCACCCGATAATTGTCTCCTCAATATAACACTAATCATCATCATGTGTACCTCAGCAACAATTAACATGCACTTATATTTATATGAATCAATGTTAGAATAAAATTTCTAACATATATATCATTCGTTCATATATAAGATAATAGTTTTACTTTTTGTTTAAATGTACAAGTGTGTGCATTAGAAGATTCAATGTCTATTTCGATTTAAACAAATGTCAACGATTAAAAATTATCACAAAATTGGAAGTTCGTCCATATTTGTTTATTTATATATAAATAATTGAAATTTCTTAAAATAATTTTGGTAGTATTGTATTATAAAAGTTTGGATTAAAGAAGATGTCAAACAACATCTTGGCCCCTATGCTGTTGAGAGGTCATGTTGATATATTGGATCGTGTATATATTAGAGTATGAGTTGGACTTCTTCCTATTTTTTTCGTGTAGGTCGGTTATGGTAAATCAACCCGAGATGTATATATATGTGTGTGTACTCTTTTTCGTATGGGACAAGAAAAAGTTTCGACGGCAAAAGTATCAAAGTGGAAACCCACTACAAAAAAACATCGAGTTTCCAACGGATGGGGCAACGGATCCATCCGTTGGAAACAAATCGCAACGGGTTGTAACGGAGCCAAGAATATTTCTAACGGAACATTTCCGTTGCCATCCGTTACAATTTACGACGGATTTTCTGGTGCCCTTGAAATTCACAAAATCAACGATTATCCGTTGCGATTTCTAACGGGCATCCGTTATAAATTGCGGATGGGGCAACGGATCCATCCGTTGGAAACAAATCGCAACGGGTTGTAACGGAGCCAAGAATATTTCTAACGGAACATTTCCGTTGCCATCCGTTACAATTTACGACGGATTTTGCAACGGAAAATGCCCGTTGCTGTGTCCGTTGCAATCCGTCGCAATTTGTAACGGGTTTCTAACGGTAAATTTCCGTTGGCAATCTCCGTTAATCTCCGTTAGAATCCGACGCAACAGATGCCAACGGACGTCCGTTGCAATTTGTAACGGATATCCGTTAGAAATGTTAACGGAAGACCGTTGCAATTGTGAATATCGAGGTTCACCGGTCGAAATAATTTCACGTGAACGTCCAACGGGCATCCGTTACACTTTCCAACGGGCATCCGTTGGAAAGAACAGTATTTAGAACTAAACCGAGGTTTGTAGCAAACCATATACAACAAACATATTTTCAACACAATGTCGTCTTCTTCGAATCGAAATATATATAGATCGAGAGAGTGGATGTATAGAAGAAAGGATCCTATAACCGAAGAGTTTACGCAAGAATTCTTACACGGATTAGAGCAATTCATGAGTTTTGCGTCGATGCAGCCTTTGTGTCAAGAACGCGGAACAATGTTATGTCCGTGCAAAAGATGCAAAAATATGAAGTATCGAAGTCAAGAAATTGTTTGCAAACATCTTTATAAGGTGGGTTTCGTTGAAAATTACGAAATTTGGTTTTTTCATGGCGAAGATTGCGGTGTAAGAGATAGCGTGCAAGATGTAAAAGTAGAACGAAATGAAGATGTTATTTATGAAGCATCAACGACAAATCCATATGCGGAAATGGTGTCAGATGCTTTTCCTGGAGTCGTTAATGAACAAACGCATGAAGAAATGCCGAACATCGATGCACGTCGATTCTTCAACCTATTGGATTCGGCGAAACAACCTATATATGAAGGTTGTCGTGAAGGTCAGTCTCGGTTATCTTTATCTTCAAGATTGATGGGTATTAAAACAGACTACAATGTTGCTGAAAATTGAATGGATTTTTTTTGCAAAACAATGCGTGAGTATTTACCGGAACATAATCAAGCTCCTGAGACATACTACGAAACAAAGAATGTGTTGAAAGATTTGGGAATGCCACATCAGAAAATTGATGTTTGTAGAAACAGTTGCATGTTGTTTTGGGGAAATGATAAAGACTTGTTGGAATGCAAGTTTTGCGGTGCAAGCAGATTTCGGCCTAAAAAACCATCTTCACGTAAATATGTACCAAACAAAAAAAATGTTCTATATGCCTATAGCAAACAGGTTGAGAAGGTTATATGAATCGAGAAAAACCGCTGCGGCTATGAGATGGCATGCAGAACACTCGGCGGTCGAAGGTATAATGCAACATCCATCGGATGGTAAGGCTTGGAAAGATTTCAATGAAATATTTCCCGAGTTTGCGTATGAAACAAGAAACGTCTATCTTTGCTTATGCACGGATGGTTTTAGTCCCTATGGACAATCTGGAAGCCAATATTCTCTGTGGCCGGTGATTTTGTCCCCGTATAATTTGCCTCCCGAGATGTGTTTGAAAAGAGAGGTAATGTTTCTGACGTTGTTGATTCCAGGACCAGAACATCCGAAGAAAAGTTTCGATGTCTTTTTGCAGCCATTAATTCATGAATTACGACAGTTGTGGAACGACGGTATCCTTGCTTATGACGTCAGTACTAAACAGAATTTCACATTGAAAGCGGTCTTGTTGTGGACAATTAGCGATTTTCCTGCCTATGGAATGTTATCTGGATGGAGCACGCACGGAAGAATGGCATGTCCATATTGTATGGAGGATACAGATTCATTTCGACTAGTCCATGGTAAGAAACCATGTTGGTTTGATTGTCATAGAAGATTTCTTCCGCGTGGCCATGCTTTCCGGAAAGATAAAAAACATTTTCGAAAAAACGTGGTACAAAAAGAAGAGGCGCCGTGCATACAAACCGGAACACAAATCCTTTACGAAAGATTGAACACAATGGAGGATTTACAAGAATCAGTAGAATGCGGTGGAGATCGTGGGCATCGTAAACCAAAAGGTCAAGGTGAATGGCATAACTGGTATAAACGTAGTATCTTTTGGGAACTACCATACTGGAAATCATTGATATTACGTCATAATTTAGATGTTATGCATATCGAGAAGAACTTTTTCGATAACATCATAAATACTGTTTTGAATGTGGCGGGGAAAACCAAGGACAACATACAATCTAGAAAAGATTTGAAGTCAATATGCCGACGACCTGAGTTGGAATTAAGAGATGGCAGGTCACCAATCCCGGTATTCAGATTGTCTGGTCCGGCGAAAACGGCATTATTAAAATGGTTAAAAGAGGACGTTAAATTTCCCGATGGATATGCATCGAACATTGCTCGGTGTGTGGATATTGTTGGGTCGAGACTGATTGGATTGAAAAGTCACGATTGTCACGTTTTCATGCAGCGGCTCATTCCAATTGCTTTTGCTGAGCTGTTACCACGTAATGTGCACGATGTGTTATGCGGAATCAGCATATTTTTCAGAGATATATGTTCAAGGAATTTAAAATGTGCTGACTTGGAAGAAATGAAAAACAATATCTCTGAAGTATTATGTGCATTGGAAAAAGTTTTTCCGCCTTCATTCTTCGATGTCATGGAGCATTTGCCGATACATTTACCAGATGAGGCAATACTCGGTGGTCCAGTTCAATTCAAATGGATGTATCCTTTCGAAAGGTTTTTCTTTCATTTAAAGAAAAAAGCAAAAAGCAAAGCAGCAGTCGAAGGATCTATTATCAAACAATACTTGCTGGAAGAAATAAAATATTTCAGCTCATTTTATTTCGAGTCGCATATTTAAACGAAAGAACGTCGTGCAGCGGATGATGACACAAACTATATGTATCAATATAATCCGCAGTGTGGCACAATTCCTGAAATGTTTACACCGATTGGACGTACAGGAGGTAAATCCGATGAATATTGGTTAACACCAGAGGAATATAATCACGTCCACACATATATACTACTAAATTGTCAAGAGTTATTACCATTCGAAAGGTACGTATACATGGTACATATCAATTTCAATCTTATATATATATATATAGTAAAATGTAACGAATCGTATAATTCAGGATATTTGACGACGAAGTACTTCGTACATATCCTCATCTAAATGCAAATGAACTCACTGACATGAAAGTTCAACATTATGGCTCATGGTTTCGAGATTACGTAAGTACTCATATATATATATATATATATAAATTAATTGTATATAAAAATATTAATTTATTTTGTGTCATACGTATACAGGTGAAAAATTCTGATGAAAGACTTCCTACGTGGTTAAAAGATTTGGCTAATGGTCCCGCACGAAATGTCATGTGTTGGCCAATCTTGTTTACTCGCGGCTACACATTCCACACGTATGAACACGGAAAACATAGAAGCACATACAACTATGGTGTTTGCGTTAATAGTGATATAGAGGGTGATAACTTCTACGGCATTTTGCACCAAATCATACAACTGGAATATCCCGGTCTCGTTGGGTTGAAGGTGATGCTTTTTAAATGTCAATGGTTTGACCCAACCGGATTGACGTCAATCCGGCACGACAATATGGTAAGTATGATCCATTCATCACAATAGATCAAGCAGATCAAGTTTGTTATGTGCAATATCCAACAACATTGAAACGTCGAAGAGAGAAGTAGTGGGTCGTAGTAAAGATCAAGCCACAAGGGATCATAAGCTCTGATGATAAAGAAGAGGCGTTGCAACCCGATTATCCGCAGCCGCTTCGTTTGATTGATACGGATCGCGAGGACATTCTAGCTAGAAATGACATTGACAGAGAACTTATACGGGATGAAGATGTTGAACCGGAAGATGCTGAAGATGAAAACGGCGATGAATTCAATGACCAATCGAAGGAAGACTCGCCCATCGATGAATCTACTGAAGAAGAACTTTAAATACAATAATGTATATGATGTGTAATCAAACAATCGAAATGTTCATACAATCGATTTCATTATGTTAATTAAGTGTAACATTCATGATGTTTACTTATGTATACGATGTGTAATTGATCAATCGATACGTTAATACAATCGAATGGGTTATATATACAATGTTAGATGTATTAAAACTTAGAATTATATAGACGTTGAAACACAAATTCGAGCCCCGACACTTAGAAAAAAATTTAAATTTGTCCATGCTTCCAACGGATGCCCGTTGAAACCATTCTGACGCATCATACTAACGGACATCCGTTAGAATTTCTAACGGAAGCCCGTTAGAATATGCAATCATGCCTACTCTAGTCTGCAGTTATTTCCAACGGGTATCCGTTGGAAATTCTAACGGATGCCCGTTGCGAAGGGAGACGAGCCGCCATTTAGCCGTCCGGTCATTTAGCCGTCCGTTGCCTCGGGAATAGAGATTTCCAACGGACGTCCGTTAGAAATTCTAACGGATGCCCGTTGGAAACGTAGCAGGTCGTGTCAATTTACAGAACGTCGTGTCAATTTATTGCATCCGTTGCGTGGACAAGTTTTCCAACGGGCATCCGATAGAATTTCTAACGGACGTCCGTTGGAAATTTCTATATATAAATGTTTGAACAGTTCTTATTTCAACACAACTTCAAAAAACAACCTCTCTCTAAACTTCCGTTGCAACCTAAAAAACTTAGAAATTTAAGAAAATGATGAGACCTAGAAGGTTTATCGGGTCGGGTGGGTTGTTGGCTGGTTCCGCGGGAGCTCCACCCCCGCCGCCACCCCCACCATATCGTCCTCCTTCACCTGAATCGGCTCCGCCGATATTTGAGGAGGACGGTATGGTCGATATCGACGCATTGATCGATGATTTTGATGGCCGTCCAACCCTTCCAATCATCGATCCTGATCGTTCGCCGGGAACGCTCTGGTATATATTTAATATTATCTATTTTATTGTTAAATATTTTAAATATAATCTAATGTTTAATTTAAATGTTTCAGGTTTGATGAAGATGACGTTTTGAAACACACAAACAACGTCATAATCCAAGGTTCCCTCCAAGACGAACTTTACTATTCCTGGCCAGTTACGCCAGAAGTAGTGCGCCAGCGATGGTGGCGCACTTTTATAGTAAGTTTTTCTATTAAATTTAATATTTCTTTATATAACATTAATTATAATACTAATTGTATAATGTTTATTTCAGCGTTCATACAGGTGGAGGCGAAAGGACACAAATCGCATATATAGTACATGGATGCACGATATGCAAGTAAGGTTGCGGCTTATGATGAACGGTGCGAAGCGTAATTAGTACGTCAGCAGCCGCAAACCAACATGGGCAGCGGATGCGGTCTTCAACAAAATGATCCAACATTGGGAGTCCGCTGAATTCAAGGCCAAGAGCGAAAAGGCCAAAAAATGTCGCTACGGTGAGAAAGTTCCCGGAGATGGCCCGCATCGCCATACTTCGGGATCAAAATCCTTCCCGAAACGAAGGAAAGAGTTGGTAAGAATCTAAATTTATTTCTTTATATTTTTGTTATGTAAAATATTAATCTAACTAAATTTATTTTATATTGCAGATGCAACGGATAGGAAGAGAGCCGACTTTTCTTGAGCTGGTTTTAGAAACCCATGCCAAGAAGAAGCCGGTTGTCGGAGAAGCGATCGGCGAACCGGCACTCGTCGATCCACGGGCGGAGCGAACCGTGCGAGCTGTGACAGAGAAGATCACACAGCAATCGCAAGCTTGCGGTTCAAGCGCCGACGACCTAAGTCCTTTACAAAAGGACAAAATTTATTTAGAGGTATATTTTTATATTAATTTTATTTTATAGTTATTAATTTCGTAATCTGTAAAGAACTAACATTAATTTTGTTTATTTTGTAGTCGGTGAGACCGTATAAGGGACGTTTATACGGTCTCGGGGCGTTGCAGAAAGATATCGTCGAAGACGCCACCTCGGTACCTTCCGTTGTGCAGGAGACTTTCTCGCAACAACGGAGGATCGAAGAGCTCGAAGCCAAGATTCAGCACTTGGAGAGCGTGATCGAGCTCATGTCGGGGCAAGGGAGGGGATCAACATCGCAACAAGAACCACGTCCCGATTTAGATGCTACACCTTCTAGAGGTGACGGCGAACGTCGAGACGATATCGACCCCGCAAATTTAGGTGAAATGTAATAGGTTAATTAGTAGCGTAGTATAATTTCGAATGGTTTTGTAAAATATTTAAACTTTTAAATTTTAAATGTTTAATTAATTTTTTTTTATTTTTTTTATTTTTTTTTCAAATATCCCAACGGACATCCGTTGTTCCTTCCCGCCAATTTGCAACGGAAGCCCGTTGCAACCTACAATTCCCGCTCTTTTTAGATTTCTCACGGCAACGGACGTCCGTTGCAAATTTGCGACGGGCATCCGTCACCAATACTGGCAACGGGCGTCCGTTACAATAGTTGCAACGGATTTGTCCGTTGGAACATCCGTCACCACTTTGCAACGGAATTTATCCATCGCCCATCCGTTGCGAATTGTGACGGATCCGAATTTCTAACG
>CM071870.1:1077094-1108039 GCA_036759665.1 Gynandropsis gynandra
TTTTAACGGGCATCCGTCACCAATTCTGGCAACGGGCTTCCGTTACAATATTTGCAACGGATTTGTCCGTTGGAACATCCGTCACCACTTTGCAACGGAATTTATCCGTTGCTCATCCGTTGCGAATTGCGACGGATCCGAATTTCTAATGCGCTATTCCCAACGGACTGAAATCCGTTGCAGTCCGTTGCAAAAGGCCTTTCCCAACGGATTTTTGGCCATTTCCAACGGATATGTCCGTTGGAAATGGCCTGTTTTTTTTTTAGTGACCTTAGAAGTGGTTTCAGGACGACGATTATGATACCGCCGGTGCTTACAAGATGACCAACGACACTTAAGGATCCAGCAGTGGTGGCGTTGCCCGCCAGACGACCGAATATACGATGTTGGACCCTACATCTTCGCACTACATGATGTGTGCGAAGCATACAAGATTAATATTGACTTAGGTTGTTCTTCGGAGGAAAACTATTTATGATGAATGAACAAAAAGCATACGAAATGCATTTCGTTCGAAGAAGAAACTTACCTTCTTGGAGGACTCGATCATGAAAACCACATCCACGGATCCAGAATATGAGATTGGGGTGTTGTCAAATCTATGTTGGAGGGATGGATCATGAATACTATTAATTCATCTCTCTGATCTCATATGACAGACACAAATGATGTGTTAGACTTATGGAAGGATATCTGTGAATGATTCTCAAAAGGAAACGACATAAGGATCTACGAGTTGACCACATAAATTATTCATTATCGTCAACACGATGATACAGTGAGCGTATACTATGGACGCCGCAAAACCCTTTGGGACGAGTTGGCAGTACATAAGAAATGTCCAAATGGCATGTGTCACGCGACAACGAAGATCACTATTGAAAGCGAGAAGGATAAGGTTTTTCAATTCCTCATGGGATTGGACGGTGAGGTTTATCATCTTGTTCATACGAATCTCTTGAGTCAGGACCCATTCCCAACTCTTAAACAAGCCTTCTCTCGTGTCCGGGCTGAGGAGATGCATAACTCCATGACGAAGACACATGAAATGCGGGCTGATACGCAGCCCGAGACATATGACATGGAGACCAAATCTACATGTACTCATTGTAGGAAGGTGGGTCATGTGGTAGTTGATTGTTTTCAGCTTAACGGTTACCCTGAATGGTAGCCAACGGGGAAGGAAACATACATTATGGGTCGTGGATGTGGAACACGGGGTGGTAACAAAACACGCGGTAGAGGACAACCAGTGGCTCATGCTGCACGTGGCAAGTCTGTAGCGTAAGAGGACCTACTGTTATATGACTGAAGCTGATCAAAAAAATATTCTCGATCTTTCTGACAACCAATGGTTGAAAATTATGACCACACTCAATGCAAGTAAGCCGATCAACACAGAGAAGGCAAATGGTAAGCATTTTTACCCTTGGCTCCTTGATACGAGGGCATCGCAACACATCATTGTGGATAAATTTATCTTTCTTAGTCTTCAAGAAGTTTTCCCAAACTCAGTGAGGCTTCCCGACGACAACAAGACGTTTGCATGATTTAAGGGCGATGTGTCTCTTGGGCCGCTTGTTACTCTTCACTGAGTTCTGTACGTGTCTTCCCTCCAATGTATCCTTATCTCTGTTGTTCATCTTATTCATGATCATCCATGTATTGCCACATTCACTGATAAACTATATCTTTTACAGTACAGTGCTATGAGAACTCTGATTGGTGCAGGTAAGCAGCAAGACGGGGTCTACTGGTTTCACACTATCGCAACGGACACATCTCGACATGTATTCCGAGTCGCGTCTTCCAATTTATGGCATTGTAGACTCGAGAATACTTCGGATAAAGCAATGAGTTTGCTTCCTATGAATTTCAAGAATAAGAGTAGTAGCGTTATGGATAAACATTGTGAGATTTGTCTACAAGCGAAACAAACTAGCTAGTCCTTTTCTTTGAGTAACAAAACAGCTTATGCGCCTTTTGATTTGGTTCATTGTGATGTTAGGGGTCCCTATCGTGAATATTAATCGTGCGGAGCTTTGTATTTTCTCACTTTGGTGGATGACTTCTCCCGAGCTATTTGGGTATTTCTCATGGCCGAGAAAACAGAGATGAATGGTATCATTGAGTGATTTATGCACTTGCCAAGACTCAATATGATGCCTCCATCAAAATTGTACGAGCAAGTAACATGACCGAATTTTACAAGCTTCGAACCTTTTTCAGAGACAATGGCATCGTGTTTCAAATATCTTGTGTGGACACCGTGCAGCAAAATGGTCACGTGGAACGGAAACATAGGCATATACTCAACATTGCCCATGGACTCTGATTCTAAGCAAATCTTGCGATTCATTTTTTGGGAGAATGTATCCTAGTAGCGAATCATCTCAATAAATCGCACGCCATCTGCTTTGCTCGGTGGTTCTTCTCCATTTGAAGTTATTCATGGTTCTGCTCCACGGTATGATGAATTGCGTACTTTTGGATACCTTTGTTTTGCATACTCTCGGTTGCAATCCAAGGATAAGTTTGCGTCGCGTAGTCGACGATGTGTCTTCACTAGGTATCCATTTAGCAAGAAATGGTGGAACCTCTATGACCTTACGACAGACGAATATTTTGTGTCTCGTGACTTGATCTTCTCGGAGACCATTTTTCCATTTCATGATCAGATCTCACCGACGAGATCCTCTACGACTCTATGTAACCTTCCCGTTTGTACAGGAGGATGAGTTTTTCGAATTTATCCCGCCGACGAATAGGGGGAGCACCGATGACTTTGCGACTAGGACTGCGGTGAGCTTAACTGCAGCAACATCTAATCCAAAAAATCTCCTTGCTCTGCCCATCGTTACAGATGTTGATGCAGCTGATATGACAGCAAACTCCTCCGAACCAACAGACGTAAACAAACCGTTGGGTCGGGGACAACGATTTAAGCAAGTGCCGATGAAAATTCACGATTTTTTCTACTGCTCGACCAACGTTGTGAAACATATAAACCTCATTGCTCATCACGAACCCGTAGTTATGTCCTCAGTTACGTCTTACCCAATAGCTAATTATGTGACTTGCGACAAGCATTTTTCTCATGAACACAAGCAGTTTCTCGCAGTTGTGTCCAGCCATACAGATCCGACTCGATTCATTGAAGCTTCATGTGATCCAAAATGGCAAGCAACCATGATAACGAAATTTGAAGCACTTGAAGAAATGGAACATGGACTCACGACGCTTCCCCGAGGTAAACGTGCGATTGGATACAAGTGGCTTTACAAAACTAAGTTTCAGGCTGATGGTAGCATCGAGCGTCATAAAGCCTGCTTGGTCATTCTCGGAAATACTCAAGTTGAGGGATTTTATTTTAATGAAACATTCGCTCCGGTAGCGAAGATGGGTACAGTTCGAACATTGTTGGCAGTGACATGTATTCAGTAATGGCATCTCTTTCCAATGGATGTGCATAATGCATTCCTTCATGGAGATCTCGACGAAGAGGTCTATATGCAAATCCCTCCTGGTTTTTGTGGTTATTTTCCTGGCAAAGTCTATAAACTCAAAAAATCATTGTACGGCCTCCATCAAGCTCCGAGATGTTGGTACTCGAAATTTCATACGGCTTTAGCACAATATGGATTCAACCAATCGTATCTTAGTCATTCATTATTCACTCGTCGGAAAGTGCGGATCTCTATGAGAGTGCTTGTATACTTTGACGATCTCATCCTTTTCAGGAACGATCTTGCGGCTATCAACACATTTAAGGACTATCTTAATCGATGTTTTCACATGAAGGATCTCGGTCCGCTCAAATATTTTCTTGGGATCTAGATCGCACGGAACAAGGCATGGATGTAACTTTTCCAAAGGAAGTACGCTACAGGTTTACTGACGGAGGTTGGACTACTTGGAGCTAAACACGCCTCCTCTCTCATCAAGACGAATTAACGACTGACGTTGGTCTCCGAAGCCGACATGGATGATCCATAGCAGCTCGAAGACTTGTTGGGAAGCTTGTCTACTTAAATATAACACGACCAGAGCTTTGCTAAACGGTTCATGTACTTGCGCAGTTTCTTCAACATCCAAAAGCAATTCACATGGAGGCTGCAATGTGTGTTATCCGTTACATCAAGGCCTCACCGGGACAAGAAATTTCCCTGTGAGCCGACAGCGAACTTCAGCGCCACGCATACTGTGATTCAGATTATGCTAGTTGTTCGTTTACCCGATGTTTGATTAAAGTCTATCATATCATGCTTGGAAGACGAAGAAGCAATCCGTGGTGTCTCGATTTTCCGCCGAAGTCGAGTATCGCTCCTTAGCAGTGACGACGTGTGAGTTGAAGTAGTTAAAGGGTATTCTCTTTGATCTTGGCTTTGTTCATTCCCGATCGATGCAGGTATTTTGTGACAATCAGGCATAGCTACATATTGTTGCAAATCCCGTGTTTCATGAGCGTGCGAAACATATCGAGATCGATTAGCACTTTTTTCATGACGAATTCAAATCTGGCGCACTGGTCAGCTCCCACATTCGATCTTTCAACCATTTAGTGGATATACTCACAAAGGGGTTCGACAAGAAACCGTTCATGTATCTACTTCGCTAATTGGACGTCAAAGATCTTCCCGCACCAACTTGAGAGAGAATTAAACCCTGTATATATTAGAATATGAATTGGATTTCTTCTTATGCATGTCGGTTAGGATAAATCAAACTGAGATGTATATATTCATGTGTACCCTTCTTTTATATGGGATAAGAAAAAGCTTTCACGACAAACCTATTATGATAAGTATGAAGTTACATAGTCAAATTTTATTACAAACTTAGTAAATTGAAAATCCCACGTTTAATTAAGTCTCAGAGATAAGGACAAACAAAAAATGTTTGCCTTTATTATCTATAATTTTAAAATGTGGATCTTTGTCAATATATATATATATATATATATACTTTTGAATAACTTTAAACTGAAATATATCATAGCTTAATTGTTATGTTGTAGATTAAAAGATAAATCCATATAATTTTTATAAAATTTTGAATTCTTGTATTAATTTCTTTAGTTGAATTATGTCCAAATTAATTTAATTAAAAAAAGTTAAACTTGATTATATATATAATGAAATTCCTTTTATCTTTGGGAATAAGAAATTATCTCAAAAGAATAAAATCTTTCAAATATTCTTACATGTAAACCCTTTGCATTCACATAGCCAACACCAAAATTGGAACAACTTGAAATCTCTCTCTTTCTCATGCAATATTTCTATATTCGTTATATAAATGAATATGAAAATATAAAAGTTAATTTTCTCGTTTGACAATAATTGTCTCATTAGGAAACAACCACACCAAGTGGGTGGCATAAAATCAAAGAGAATAATACTAAGGTTCTATATATATTATACACAAACTTCAACTATATATTAAACTAAATTGTCAAATGAGTTATTGTTTTAACTAAATAAAAAAGTTAATTTAAAGGTTTTATAATTTCCAATTTTTACATAATATTAATAAATAAAATAATATATAAAAATCTATTTTTTTTTTACTGAACCAAACTATATTATCCTATCATAATAGATTAATTTAATCTAAAAACTATTTTAATGGTTAGAAATTATCTGATATGATATCTAGTTCGATATGAAATAATATCACATGATTATAATTTTTTTGTTTTTTATAATTATATGATTCGGATGTGTATTGTATAAATTTCGAAATACATATAATAATCTTCAAATTATACAAGTTAAGCACTTCTATAATAAAATGTAGATAAATTTAATTCAACGGAAAAAATACTAACTATGGATAGAAGGTTTGAATATGATATAAAGGTTGTTAATTTATCCGTATGATTGTAATAAGTAAGTGCAAAAATGAATGGAAAAATAGATATTATGTTCTAAATGAGCAGGAACTCTCTAATAAATTAATAATATAATGTAATAATTACAAATATGTGTTTATATATTTCCCAACTCATGCTTACGTTTTCCTTATGGGCTAAAGCCATATAAGTGAAGAGCCCAATATCTTAACTTTTCATAAAATGATCCATTACTTATGGACTTCTTACAAAAATGCCACGGCCCATTTATATGCAAATACCCATTATATAATTAATATTAATACCAAAAATTTTGGTCATTAGTATTTGGAATATTTTGCCCATAAGAGATCCAATTATAATTACGATGGATTTAATACTAAATTAGGTTGTATATGAATTAAAATATAAATTATATATTTATATTTTTATAAATTTTAACACTTTAAATTTCTTTAATTTTAATTAAATTTATATTTATATTTGATAGGGGTAAATTCAAAAAAAACCTTCAAAAATAACTTTTAATCAAAAAAAACATTGCACTTTTAAATCATAAAAAAACCTTCAAAAATAACTTTTAATAAAAAAAAACCATTCACTTTTAACTCATAAAAAAAATCTTTATAAATAACTTTCAATCAAAATTTTAGTTTAAAAATAGGGGTAAACTCAAAATTTTAGTTTAAAAAATAGGGGTAAAATTTTGAAGATTAATTTTCTTTAAATTAAATTATATAAGTAATATAATACTATAAAACATTTAAATTATATAAATAAAAATTTTAGAATTATATAAATTTTAGAATTATATAAGTAAAAATTTTAGAAGTAAAAGTTTTACAATAATTATTTTCAAATATTTAAGTCATAATTCTAAAATTTTTACTTATATAATTTAAATGTTTGATAGTATTATAATAGATATATTATTTTTTTATAAAATTTATGAGATTTGATAATAATTTTAGAATTGTGAATATATTATTTTTTAATAAATTTATGAGATTAGACTTTTGTTAATAGTATTTTGTGACTATATGGTTATAATGTTTCATATGTTTAACAAATTACATGATATATTTGTTGTTTTAAAGAAAATTAATCTTCAAAATTTTACCCTATTTTTTAAACTAAAATTTTGAGTTTACCCCTATTTTTTAAACTAAAAGTTTGATTAAAAGTTATTTTTGAAGGTTTTTTTATGAGTTAAAAGTGCATGGTTTTTTTTATTAAAAGTTATTTTTTAAGGTTTTTTTTATGAGTTAAAAGTGTAGGATTTTTTTGATTAAAAGTTATTTTTGAAGGTTTTTTTATGAGTTAAAAGTGTAAGGTTTTTTTTTATTAAAAGTTATTTTTGAAGGTTTTTTTATGAGTTAAAAGTGTAAGGTTTTTTTTTATTAAAAGTTATTTTTGAAGGTTTTTTTTGAGTTTATCCCTATTTGATATGATATCAAAATATTTTTTTCTCAATTTTAATAATTCTTGTATTAAATTTTATAGTTTGAATAACTCTAAACTCATATTGTATATTCAACATTGTATAGTTTCTATAGAAGCATGCATATATGTACTATTAACGAAAAAAATGTATATTTTTAGTGTATCTATTTATTATATGATCATAAATTAAGTTCGACCCTCAAGGCGGGGATCGAATTTCCATAAAGAAAACACATGTGTAAAAAAGTGGAAGAGTTTCAGTTGCAATATAATATGCATTAATTTGTTATTAAGGACCCAATAATAAATTAAGTATCTATCAAAATAATAATAATAATAATGATAATAATAAATAATTAAACCACGAATATAATAACAATTATATTTCCACGGTATCTACTTTCACATGGTTTTACTGTAATTGTGCCAAAGATGCACATAATAATGTCATATGATACTTGTGATAATGGTGTTGAATAAAAAGTCTAATAGATTTAGATTTTATTGTTTATAATGTGAAAATGTCTTTTATGTGATAGTTTCACAATTACATATACTCGATTTAATTTTTTTATAGAGAAATATGATGCACTCGAGTTACCAATATAAGTATATATATATATATAATGTACACTTATAATATAAGAACAAATGATATGTAAGAGTGAATGTTACTTCTATTTTATATTAACTATATAACAATTATTTCGAATATCTCAATATAATAGTATCGGTTTGCCTAATATAATTATTAACTTTTATAATTAGAGCCTAAATAAAGTTATGGTTTAATCCATATATGTCTATATGATTGCATGTTTAAAGGACTTATTATATATATATATATATATATATATATTATAAGAATATAGATTTAATGTGAAACAAAAATATAATTTCTTTGTTATTTTTAAATTCTCGAATAAATCCTTTTTATATCATTATTCAATTTTTTTATTAATTAGTTTCACCAAAATTATTTCAAATCATTTTACATAAAAGGTTTAACCCTTTGACTAATCTTAATACTTTAATTTTGTTCATTATCGTATAATTCAATAGCATTATTCCGTATAAATACAATTTTTTTTGAGATAATCACAATTAATTGTGAAACGTCTTATATAAAATTGATTTTATAGAATTATATCATTTACAAAATTTTAATTCTGACATTTAAAATCATTTTTTTTGTATTTTTTTAATTATCATCGATATCTTAAATTATATTATACCTTTTAGAAACATCTTGAATACTATTCGAAAACTGTTCGAATTTTATAATCAATTATTTTGTGTATCAAATATGTCAAAAAAATATTTTATATCAAAAAAATATCTTAATAATATAAATATAAAGATGATATTAAATATAATAAAAGATGATTTTATAAAAAATATGAAAAATTATGTTGGATTTGTTATATTAAAAATATTGAGCAGGTTAAAGACCGATACAAACGGATTAAAAACCAAACCAATAATATTTATAATTCATCTATAATATGAATGATTATAAATATACTCATTAAATTAACATTTATAAATTATGACTCGCAATCGATCCATTTGAAAATTACGAACAAACAAATTTATATTAACAAACAGTTAGTAATTATACATATATTTCGAATGGATTAGAACAAAACCTCTAGAAATCGGTTTATTCGGAAAACTTTGAGCAATGTAAATATTAAACATATTTAGGTTCGATGGAACTTATAAATATTAATGTTGGGACTTGTATAGTTTATATACATATACACCTTTTTGTCTTCTTTCTTTTTTCTTGTTTTTTTTTGGTAGGTTTTTATTATATTAGCTTTTACTGTATTTATTCTCAATAAAAAAACTAAAAGACCATAGATAAAGGAGAACTGATTAATACACATTTTGCATAATACTATATAGTTTTACAAAAGTGCATTATATATACCCTTGCAATAACCAAACTACAAGAGTACAAAGGCCCTTGAACCTAAAATAAATAATATTATCTCAGTTATATATAGTTATATATATATATATATTACATCTTGTTCATTTTTTTTCCTAAAATATACTACGAACAAGAACATTCTTAGGCATGTCAATAATTTGGTCCATGCCATTCTTTAAAGGTGAGACACGTATATATATATATATATTGAAATTATTAAATTTGAAAGATTCATTGCTAATGTTTCGGCGTCACATTCTTGGATGCATTTGTTTCCAGTCCACCAACCGTCGTAAAAAATCCATCACCTGTGGATACACCATAATATAATTGTTATTATAATTAAATATAAAAATAATCTATGATAATTAATCAGCATTATATTATTGTATAAACCTATGTATTATTATGTATATATATATATATACATTGCATGACATATGGTTAAGTGTATGCACTTGCCTCGGCCGGTTCTTGCAAAGAATATGAAGCTTTTGTTTCCTTTGGGAATTTAGATACAAGAATCCCAAACCCTTGTCCTCTTTCTCTTAATATCTATTTATTTTTTCACAAAATAAAAAAAATATTAATTGAAAACTTCAACAAAATATTTAAAATAATTTAGATAAATTTAATTATAAATACCTTAAATGCATCTTCATCCGTTTTATCATCACCGATGTAAACCGGAAAAACATTATTACTGTCACCAAATCCTATATAAACCAAAACTCAAATTCAGTTTATATGATTATTTAAAAAAAATACTAACTATTCAAAAACTTATAAATATAAAATATTTAAATATAAGCTTTCTAGTGGAGAGAATGGAGAGCTCATAATGATTAAAAATGATTTGTTAAAAAAAAAACCTTTTTTAGCTGAAAAGACAAAAAGAGAACTTACCAAGTGACTCTAACAAGAACTCAAGGGCCTTCCCTTTGTCCCATTTAATTGTAGGTCGGATTTCTAATACCTGAATATCCAATTAATAAATTTTAAATTAAATATTTTAATGTTTTATAATTAAATATATAGATGGACCAATTATAAAATTACACGTCGTACCTTTCGACCTTGGGTCAGCCTCAATTTTGGATACTCCTTTAATACCGATCGAACCTGTTCAGCCAATTCCCTCCATTTCTGATTTTTTAAAAAATAATTATTCACACATTTAATTTCTTCTTTATTATAAATATATATATATATATATCAATAATTTTTATTTAAATTTAAAAAATTATACCTTCTCTTGAACACATCGGAAATGAACAGATAAACAGAACTTGTTGTTCTCCCCTTTAGCTCCAGGGGTTGATTTTATTTTCTCCACAAGTTGTTTATAAACCTTTTTTAAAATACATTTACATGAAAACATTCAATATATAAATATATTAATATTATTATATAAAATACATAAATTTAGATAAAAATTAAAACCTCATCGATCATGGGAAGAAATTGGCTGGCCGGTTGGAACATAAGAGATGGATTGTCCTTCTCGTAATTGGAAAAGCCTCTGGTTGGACCTTTAATGTCCATCCCATGACTACCAGCATAATATAATTCTCCTAATTTCACGAAATTATAAACCTAAACCAATAAAACATGATTAATTAATTAATCAATCAATCAATTAATTAATTAATAATTAAAGAGAAAAATTGAAATGTACTTTGTCTCTGCATCTTCCGCTAACTATAGCAGTCGGAAAAGACTTGGCTAGTTTTCTCACTGTTCTTCGCATCTAACAAAAAGAAATAACAGAGTATGATTAGTGAATCGAAATGATTTAATTAATTAAAAATTAATAATTTTGATTATGAATGAATTAATGAACCTTGCTTGACATGAAAGCTCGTTCAGGATCATCAACGATGGGAGAAAGTGTACCATCGTAATCTAAAAACATAACAATTTGTTTTCCTCTTGATGCTTCAATGATCTGTTCGAACATAGTCAGTGCCGATGGATGTTGGATCTGTTTAAACGATTAAAAAAAAAAGATTAAACAAATGATAAAGTGATTAACTTTATTGTTTGATTTCATTACTTACAGTCCAAGAGTTTAATTCATCGTCTGAAAAAGAAGGAACTGATTTAAGATGAGTAGGTGAAGAAGCACGCATGGAGTCAACCCAAGCGTTGACTCTATGACCGCCATTGATGTCAAGGTTCTTGAGTAGTTTAGTTCTGGACATTGAGATTGAACCAGGTGCTGTTGGAGGTTTTTGAGATGAAGGGTTGGCGCCGGCGACGGCGACGGCGACGGCGACCATCCCTGACTTAGTGTCTGATACGACAACGTTTTGGGTCGTCATTCTCTGTTTTTCTTCTACAAAGGTTACTGTAAACAGAACGTTAAACAGGGTTTTGAAATGATTAAAAGGGAATAAATTTATACAATTTGAGACTTACCCATTTAAGGAAACTATGGATTTGAAGGGTTTACTGTTTTAGAATGTGAAATTAACAAAAAAAAACGAAATTTGAGAAGAAATAGATGCTCTGTTCTTAGAGAGAGATGGTGGGGAGGTGAGAGGGATGGGTAGACCGAGTGGTCAGTTATATAGCGAACGCAAAAGGGACAGAACATAAACTTCATTATAAGTGGGACCCATCAGACCAATCTCAAGTGGGTCCCATCAGCCGGCCATCTTTGAGGGTCCTACCACCGCCATGAGGTCCCCGCGGTTCGAACATAACATATCCTTTGATATGTCTCTCTCGGTCTCTCGTATGTATACATCGTAAAGGTTAATGTTCGATTACGAATATGAATTTGTTGTAAGTGAGGAATTGGGTAATGTAATCTTCAAAGAATAATTGCTCTTTTTTAGTTAGACATTGACTCATTTTTATTTATTTGTTCCTTTGGTTTTGTCATCCCCCAATGCCATTATTCCGATATTTATATATATAATATTTTCATTATTATCTCCCAAAAAAATTAGTGGTGGTAGAATGATTTGCATAGGATATTGAGATTATCCGTGAATCTTTTTGCAAATATCGGTTGAAATATAGTGTAATACAAACTAAAAAGTCTAGAAAATAAATTATATGATTGAAAATTTAACAAAGTAGACCACTTTATAAAAAATACTTTAATTTGTAAAATAAGTATTCACTAAATAATATTTTAGATTGATTAAGAGTTTTATTTGGTTTGAAATATTGTGTAATTCAAACAAAAAATCTATAAAATAAATTATATGATTGAATACAAAATTTAACAAAGTAGACACTTTATAAAAATCATACTTTAATTTGTAAAATAAATATTCACTAAATAATGTTTTAGATTAAGGGTTTTACTATCCCGTTCACATTTTTTACAAATGTTATAAAAAACAACATTTTTAATTTTAAAAAAACGTGTAAACAATTGATATTATTGTCTCCAAACCAATGCAATTTCTTTCTAAACTCGTAATTTACCGTAAAATAGTAAATATTATATTTATATATGGAAAAAAAACAAATAACGATAAGGTGATGAACACGTAGAAGTGTTAGAGAGGAATACGTGTCGGAGAGATGGAAGAGTTAAAGGGAGGTTTGAATCTAATCTCTTAGAATTCATAAGAACAAAAGTTTGCTTTTAATGCTTTTTATGTTTGGCAATGTTCATTGAATCTCTCTCTCTCTCTCTCTCTCTCTCTATCAACTTTGGCAAGTGATAGGTTTTGCAAAATGTTCGAAATTGTGTGTCGATTTAATGCAATATACATGTGTCGTTGTATTTGCATGTGTGTTTGTATATACGTATAAGTGCATGTATATTGATTTGTACGTATTCCATGAACCGACGTTATGAGTAGTTGCAGAGAGTATTTGACTGTCCATCTTCCAATTCTCACAGATTTCATGTTACGTTTGACTGTGGAAAAAAAAACGAGTCAAAGTCTATATCTTTTTATAAATATTCATTATTCCCGATACATTAAAACAATTATAATTTTTTTTGAAAAAAAAATTACGATTACTTCTCTTTTTCGAATTAAAATAACAAAAAGTTAACAATTTAAAGATTTTTGGTGTAAACTGAAATTTTTAAATGTCATTAGTTATTTAGTTTGCCATTATTTATTGTTATATTGTTTTTTTAGATAAATGGTCGTGAGTTTATATAATTCAAACAATTAAATTTATTTTTCAATTTAGAATTTATAATTATATCAGATTTTCTATTACAATTTTATATAGATTAGGGTTTTGGATTTCTTTATCCGTTAAAGACAATAGAAATATGATATTTGTTTATCGATTTTATTGCAATTATAAGTTACATGATCATGTTTATGCAAAATAATTTTTAGAGATAAATAAAATGAATTGCATTTTTATTATTGCGTAACAATGTTCGTATGTCATTACGGTTTATTTTGTTTTCCTATATATTATTTTCTCTTTTTTCTAATATTTAGTTTTGCATATTTATCAAATTTGCTTGGTATAAAATTATAAATGTAGAACAAGGTCACACACACATAACTGACTCTTAAATGCGAAAAAAAAACAAATAAAATAAAAGTACCTGAGAAATAGTCACGAGCATGGCCAAAATTATGGAATATTGGCATATATATATATATATATATTTATATATATAGTACGAGGTAGACACAAATCCATTGTAATAAAAGCTGGAAACTAACGGCTACTAAACCCTTCACCAAACTTCAATGTTTTCCCCAAAACCAGCTGCGGATCCAAGACCCTTATGCAATATATCTTCTTAATAATGTTTCTATATATATTCTAATTATATATCTATGTATTATATTGTAATTTGTACAATATATATATGATCCTTAAAAAGTTTAGATTCTTTATACAAAGTAAATTTCATTATAATGAAACATTTCACCTTTTCGCGGAGCCATGATTAATTGATTATTTTAGCATGTTTTTTCGGATTTTGAAATATATATCTTAAACGAAAAATATTATTTACCATGTTTCATCATTATCGATTTACTCTAGAAAAAAAAACGCATTTTTCGTGCTCTAACGATCATCTCTAAGTTTTTATCTGATGAAAAGGTTTGAAGGTTTGAACTTTAATAATATTAACATTGATTCTAGAGTTGTTCATAAGCTTTTCAAAATACCATATATATATATATATATTGTCACAAATTTTATGTTACCTTGAATATTTAATATTATTATTACTATATATATATTAATACAGCTTTTGTACTCGATTTGTGAGTATAATTTCAAGCAAATGTATACATTTATATTTGTTTGTTTGTGTTTATATCATCTAAAACTCTTCAAGATTAATACAACCAATTTAATAAATTTCAAATATTAGATTGAGTCTAATTAATCATTCAAATTTTCAAGGTTGTCTAATACTATATATAGGAGTTTAAAATTCATGTTATAATCGATAATATTATTTTTTACGTCCAAATTCGATCTTAAAACGTGAACATCGCAATTAAAATTCAACATTGATATATTAAAAACCAGAAAGAACCATACTATGATATCATTTCAAATATGAATTTTAATATAATTAATATAAAAAATTAGTTCAAAATTTTAAGATTAATCAATAATATATATCAATTCAAAATTCATATCCTAATCGAATATAAAACAACATATCACAATACTTTCATTTTACATTCGAACTCAATTCTGAAAGGTCCAACAATTTATAATATTATAAAATTTAGATGTATATTACTTTATATAGTTGGTAAGCTCTTGTAACCTTTTAAAATCACCATATGTATATACATATATATGTTACGTATTGGTTAAACCAAGGGCTTCTAGTGTTATGAATAGCAAATCCGTGGGTGGTGTATAATTTATTTTTATAATAAATAATATTGTTAGAAGAACATTTTTTAGTTTCGCCCCATGTCCAAAATAATAAAGTTTATTTTAATGATACACATAATAAAGAAAATGTGTAAGACGTTAGGAAACTTCCCGAGTGATAAGAAAATACATGCTTTAGCAGAAATAATTATTCTTTTTATTAATTTACAATTATATAATAAATTATAGTGGCAGTTAGGGCAATATGACCAATGAAAAGTCTTTGCTTGTTTGACAAGAACTTGAATAATAAGATTCTTGAAAACAGAAACTGAATATTTGACCTAAGGAAACGACTTCACTAGAGGAGACCAAATTAAAATTAAATTATTATTGTATTTGTTTTTATGAAAGTGAAAGTAATTGTTTATGTTCCTAACTTTGATTCTTTCACATGTGATGAACAATTTTTATAATCTAAATTTTAGAGATAATTATTGAGTTAACAAAAATAACATGTAAAATCTTGTACCGAAAGTTATAAAATAATATAATCAAACTTATAAAAAATAATAGATAAATCCGTTAATTAATCATTGATTTTGGTCATTGTTTGAAAATTACAACATTCAAAACCTAAAAGAACAAGAATATTTTATATTTATGTATTCTGTTAATTTACAACTAATGGTATTACAATAATATATTCTAAAGAATGATAATTTTAGTCTAAGAAGAATTATTGTAACCTTATTCTTTCGCCCATGTGCAAGCATTTTTTCGATTCAATGTATGTTGAAATTGTATATATTTAGACCAATGTGAACGTGATCTAATTATATATTTATTGTAAATACGCGATTACTTTTTTTTTTGTTTAAACTTTGTTTTAAGTCGACCTAAACTATTCGAAAAAGAAAGTATAACTCCACGATATGTTCGATATATTTACCTTATAATATCCTATCTAAAAGGTATTTCAAATTACTACATATTCGATATTAAATAATTCGGATATCATATTCTGATGACGTATGCATATATATATATGTATATATATTATCGGGAGAATGAGAGGAATCACAAGCGATCCTAGAGATGTAGATTCTTTGGACCCTTTAAGCCATTGGGTTTTTTCCTTACTAATTAGAATAATTTAATTATATATAAGTAAATAGAAATAAAGCTGCAAATAAATATATTTTTATAATAAGATTCCGAGTGCTATTTTATAAGCAAAAAGGTTGAAAAGTGAATCCGTATTTCTCGGCCAAATCTACGCTTTCGATCGTCTTCTTGCTATCGTTTTAATCGCAAGTAGGCGTAATTATATTTCATTTCAATTGTTTAGTGATAAGTAAAAAAACATTCGTATATATATATATATATATATGGTAATTTTTTTGTAAGTTCCAATGAATTAATGATATTTTCTTTTCATTTAGTTGAATGGTTAAAAATGAATTAACAATTATTTTTATATATTACGTACGAGTATGAGAGATAACATAGAATAACATATGAAAACATGCTGTGTTATATTATGTTGTATAACAGTGGTTATAAAATAATTATAAATTTTTATAAAAATGATATTGGATAATCCTTATTTTTTAAAAATGATTTTAAATTTAGTTATGTTAAAGTTACATTTCATATATATGATACTTTGAATTTTAATATTGTAGAAATAAATCTTACCATTGTACAATTATAGCATAATATGTTATATATTAAATATTATAAACAAAATAATTTTAAAATCAATATATATACAAAATAATGCCTTATTTAAGATAAATTTTTATTTTTTTTCTAAAAATGCAACGCTTATAGCAAATTTTTTTATGGAATTGATTTTGAGTATTTTCTTTTATAAAATAAAACAACGGAAATGTTCTAAAAGTGATTTTTTATGACAAAATTTTCTTTCCATTGAAGATGTAAATATAATGAAATCTAATTACAATTGGAATATATCAATTCAAAAAATCATAGATTTGCATCTTAAGAGAAAAAATTTATAAATATAATGTATGAATAATTCTTCAAATTTTTATATACTCCTATATACTCATATTATGATGTATAATTATATTGAGTAATTTTTAACCGAAATAATTGCGCATACATGTGAATACTAAAATGTTTTGAATTCTTCGCTGTTTTTTAAAAAATACTCAAAACTATATTCTATGTGCATGCTCATATTTCCTTTTATATTATAAAAATAACAAATGGTTGCACCAATTATGAACGTATTGATATGGGTGAAAAGATCATTCAAAACCAAAAATATAAAATAAATTGTTTGTCCAAACGTGTCAGGCGCACACGTGTAACCTACTTTCATCAGTACGTGTACCTATTTAGAACCCTCTCCTTTGGTCGGCGGATTCCTTAATTATTAAGTATCTCATTAATAC
The DNA here is from genome assembly GCA_036759665.1 of Gynandropsis gynandra. NCBI lineage: Eukaryota > Viridiplantae > Streptophyta > Magnoliopsida > Brassicales > Cleomaceae > Gynandropsis > Gynandropsis gynandra. The sequence continues at coordinate 1,094,547 of CM071870.1, forward strand.
CTTACAAAATTTTGTTAATTAAGATTAAAGTCATCGTACGTGCACCCACCAAGTCCACATGTTCGTCTAGGTGCCCGAGAGATCAACCAATAACTTATAAAAATCTTTTTTAATTAATTAATAAGTAAAATGTGTAACGTAATTGCCCAAGCAACCACATGTTTTATGCATTTATATGGTTTCTTTTACTAATTCCTAGATAACTAACTAATTTCTTTTGACTTTTCATGATACTAGGTAGATTAACATTTTGATTTTATTTTTTAATAAATAAATCCATACACTATTACAATGGCATTCACCATGTAAATATACATTTCTATAACAATTATGCATACGTTATTTAATATATAAATTAATCAATTGATTAATGAATAATACAAAATATTTCATTCATCTTGCGATTATGAATAATACAACCATCCAAAGAAAATTTGTTGGTAATTTATAGTTGTCTTAATTATATTTTTAATCAATATACCAACAATAATGGACCGGATTAGGATCCTGTCGAGGGCCAACGTAAGCTGGAATTTGCTGACGTCATAAAATGTACACTATTTGCATCGGTTAATGGAAGCTAATCGTACCGGGTTTATAACTCGGTTAATTCCGGTTAATCGAAGCCCAGAGAGGCCCACAGAGTGGGAACGCGCGTGTATACCAATCCCTGGCCCACTTTTGGAAAATGTTTCTCTTTGGAACTTAGGAGTATCTAACAAAAGAATGTTACACACGTGGAGTTACGTATATTGTTGAAGGTCAAATTCGGTAAAATGAAAATTGAAAAAAATAATAATTATTTTTAAATCTAAAATCTACTATAATTATTTAATTTATACAATTGATTAGTTGAATACACAATTTTTTTAATCTAAATTCAAATTTTCATTATGATAAAAATACTAATATTATTTTAAATTTAGGTTACAAATATAATGAAGCATAAAACCTATAAAATTTATCTAAAAATTTGAAAACTATTTGGTTAATAATATCAATGTCATTTCAAACCGAACGAATTTTTTCAATAGATGCTACAAGACAAAAAAATGATGCTTTTATTTTATTCATCAAATTTATTTTCGAAAAAGAGAATTAAAAAGATGATAAGAATTCCAACTACTAAGGGGGAAAGTGGGAAAAAATGGAGGGTCGATATGATAATCAGTCACGACATATAACGTGTGAAATGGACGTGACAATAATTTGGCATTTGTAATTGCTAAATTATTTTAAATATTTTTAAATACAAAAAGAAAATAAAGAGAAAAACAAATGAAGTGGTAAAATGACTTGTAAAGGCTTCACATTGAGTAAAGAGTGACTCGCATTTTAAGTAAAGAAACTCATTCATTCTTTCTTTTTGTTTCTTTTCTATCGTTTTTTAATTTAATGCCAAGTCACGAAGATAATGCATTTGGTACAAATCCAAGTATGTCATTTTCTTTGCTTATGACATTTTTTTTCAACCGATATTTTATCTAAAACAAAATGGTAATATTAATGTTTATATAAGTTTTTTTTACATTGACTACAACTTATTTGTGATTACATTATTATAAACTATAAATATTCATCTTTTAATAAATAAAAGTTGTCATTGGGATTTCACGGTCAAAATTTATGTTAATTTGATCGATCATGAATTTGTGTTCTTTGTTCCAATTCAATTTAGATTTCTATAATTGATTTTCTTCTTTGTTTTCAACAAACAAGTTTCGAATTTCATTAACAATGGATGTGTCATTCTCTTATTTTAAATTTATTATTGAATAGACTAAGCTTTATTAGTATATGTGTGTGAATACATTTACAGTTATATCTTCGAATGAGATTCTTTTTGTAAAATACACTAATAGATTATAATTAGTGACACATACGGTGTGAAACATGTCTATAATCCATTTGACATATTTTAGAAGATATAATATCCATAGATACAACATGTTGAAGCTGTTGTAAGCTAAGTGTTGACTAATTCTTTGTTTGTAAATATATAGATCTTAGATATTATATTTCAAATTATAGGTGAATATGAGTCGGTAACCAAAAATTTAGGGTATCCGAATCTAGACGGATAGTGTTTTTTTCTATCTGAATTTGAACCCGTAATACATGGTATTCGATCTTTGAGTATCTGAAAAATTCGTCGGATACTCGCAAATACCGGTATTCATTTTTTGTATATTAAATCATATATTGGTTCAGGTTTAGATATTATATTCATATAAAACCAAACAATAATGACATTTTGTAATTATCATAAAAACTAAAAACACTTTTGTAAATTTATATATATATATATTTGATTATCCATGAATATCAATTTGTGAAAACGGAAGCCCGAACCCATAAATTTCGTAGTTTTATTATCCAAACTAAATTCAAATATTTTTTTCTCAGATTCGAGATAGATTTCGGAACGAAACAGATTTTTTAATATTTTGTCTACCTCTATTTCAAAAAATGATATCATGGTCTATGTGGTTCTTCCAAACCCTGTAATTTATGATTACGTGAATGTATCTAGTTAGTACGATCCTACATTTTTTATCGTCCATGTGGCTCTCTCAAATGTTTTTTTATTGTTTCTTAAAACACCTACTGAATCGACGCAAATACGTTGTGTGGTCCTTAGATCTATTTTTCTACGAATCTAACTTTTTAGGTACGAACCCGATTTTTATAGGACGAGTTTTGGTAATTATGGTTATATAAAATCTATAAATACAAGACATTTTTACATTTTATAACATTAACGTTAATTAATTAAAAAACATAAACTTTTATAGGTGTATAACATCTTGAAGTGGTTCATGTAAAATGTATATTCATATATATGAAAGTAAATTATGATTTTTCTTTTTTAACATAAACACTTATTAATAAATATGAAATGTCTAAATAAACGTACATTGTACATTGAATTATGATTCAAAATTTATAAAATTAATTTGTATTTTACTACATTACGTGGATACGACGAAAATAGAGAGATAAAATAGGAGGTTCTAGGACATATTAAACAGAGATAATTCTTCCTCTTATTATTTTTATCTTTCACATTCAATCTCTTTCAATCTTTATTTACTTTTTCTTCAATTTTTGGGATATAAAAAAATAAAAATAAAAATAAAAATAAAAAAGAAGGAAGTGTCAAACGGGACACAACACAACACACATACAGGTAAACGGAAACAACCGCCAAAGGCATAACGGTATCGGCCCAATACTTTCGGCCACGCTATGGGGCCCACTTCATTTTATAGGGGCCCTCTTCATTTTTTATCTCTCCATTAGTTAAATAATTAGTTGTTGTTGCAAAATAAACTTGAACAATATGCAAGATGAGAGAGCAAGAGGTAGAGCAAGATAATTCTTTATTCAAGAAAATTTCTCAAGTGTACATTTACAAATGAAATTGCCTCTATTTATAGGCTTACAAGGATAGATGAAGAGACAAACAAATAGATTAAGAGATAAGGTAGTCATAATTCATTTATTTTATATCTTTCAAACGACGCATTCCAATTAAAGAAACCATCTTCTCAAATGATCTCGAAGGTAATGCCTTAGTGAATAAATCAGCTGGATTCTCACTAGACTTTATTTGTTGAACATCTATCTCACCATTTTGTTGAAGATCATGGGTAAAGAAAAATTTAGGTGAAATATGTTTTGTTTTGTCACCCTTAATGTAACCATCCTTTAATTGAGCTATGCATGCAGTATTATCCTCAAACAATATTGTAGGGATATTTTTATCAATTGGGAGACCACATGACTCCCTAATATATTGAGATAATGATCTCAACCAAACGCATTCACGACTTGCCTCATGAATAGCTAATAACTCTGCATGATTTGTTGAAGTGGCTACCAATGTTTGTTTTATAGAACGCCATGAAATTGCGGTTCCCCCACAAGTAAATACATACCCAGATTGAGATCGGGCTTTATGAGGATCTGACAAATATCCAGCATCTGCATAACCAACTAAATTTGGTTTTGATAAGTTATTATAATATAAGCCCATATCTGTGGTCCCTCGAAGATATCTAAAGATATGTTTTATACCATTCCAGTGTCTTCGAGTTGGCGAGGAACTATATCTTGCCAATAAACTTATTGCAAAAGATATATCAGGACGTGTATTATTAGCAAGATACATTAGTGCTCCAATAGCACTAAGATATGGTACTTCAGGACCAAGTAATTCTTCATTTTCCTCACGTGGTCTAAAGACATCTTTATTAATGTCTAATGACCTTACTACCATAGGAGTACTTAAAGGGTGCGCTTTATCCATGTAAAACCTTTTAAGTACTTTTTCTATATAGGATGATTGATGCAAAAATATTCCATCTTCCAGAAGCTCAATTTGAAGACCTAAACAAAATTTTGTTTTTCCGAGGTCTTTCATCTCAAACTCTTTCTTTAAGCATTGCATAGCTTGTGATAACTCTTCAGGAGTTCCAATCACATTTAAATAATCAACATAAACCGCAATTATAACAAACTTTGATTTTGACCCTTTTATGAATACACATGGGCATATAGGATCATTATTATATCCTTCTTTTATCAAATATTCACTAAGACGATTATACCACATCCGTCCAGATTGTTTTAGCCCATACAACGCTTTGTTTAATTTAACAGAGTATATTTCTCGAGAATTATTACATGCTTCTGGCATTTTAAATCCATCAGGGATTTTCATATATATATCATGGTCTAACGAGCCATACAAATAAGCCGTGACCACATCCATGAGGCGCATTTCAAGTCTTTCGGTCATTGCCAGACTTATCAAGTATCAGTATCGAAGCGCATCCACCACAGGCGAATATGTTTGTTCATAATCAACACCAGGAATTTGGGTAAAACCTTGAGCAACAAGTCTTGCTTTTGCTTTATTGATCTCATTTTGTTCATTTTTCTTTCGTAGAAATACCCATTTATTTCCAATTGGTTTGATTCCTTCTGGTGTTTGGACAATTGGTCCAAAAACTCCTCTCCTTTTAATAGAGTCTAATTCAGACTTGATTGTGATTGCCTCTTTTGGCCAATCATTTCTATTTCTACATTCCTCTATAGAGGTAGGTTCATGATCCTCGTTTTCATTTATTATATCGCGCGCTAGCGCTATATCAAAAATATTGTCGACAATTATTTCTTTTCGGTTCCATCTTCTTCCTGTATTGATATAGTTAATTGAGATCTCTTCATTTTCATTGGTTTCAGGTACCTGATTACTTTCATCATTAACCATATCAATGATCTCTTCTGGAGATACGTCATCATTTTGACCATCAAGATTAGTTGCTCCTTTTCTTTTTCGAGGAAGTTTATCTTTGGAACCAAGTGGTCTACCACGCTTCATGCGCACCTTAGACTCACTAGCAATTATAGGTTGTCCTTCTGGGACATGTATTTTAATTGGAGCATTCACAGCTGGAATATGAGATTTTGTGACTTTTTTTGGGTCAGCGAATGCGTCTGGCAATTGATTCGCAATACCTTGTAAATGGATTATCCTTTGAACTTCTAAATCACTTTCTTTTGTTCGAGGATCTAAATTTGTCAGTGATGATACATTCCATGATATCTCTTTCTCCAAATGTTTGTTACTTTCCCCTAATGTTGGGAATAATGATTCATCAAAATGACAATCTGCAAATCTTGCAGTGAAAATATCTCCAGTCATTGGTTCAATATATTTTATTATTGACGGAGATTCATACCCAACATATATTCCCATTCTCCTTTGAGGTCCCATTTTTGTTCGTTGTGGTGGATTAATTGGGACATATACCGCACATCCGAAAATCCTCAAATGAGAAATATTTGGTTCCTGACCATAAACCAATTGCAAAGGGGAATTATCATGATAACTAGTTGGCCGAATGCGTATAAGTTGTGCTGCATGTAAAACAGCATGACCCCAAGCCCAAATGGGAAGATTGGATTTCATAAGTATTGGTCTTGCAATCCATTGAATTCGTTTTATAAATGATTCTGCTAGACCATTTTGAGTATGAACATATGCTACAGGATGTTCTACTCGTATACCAATCGACATACAATAAGTCACAAAAGACTGAGACATGAATTCACCGGCATTATCAAGACGAATTGTTTTAATCGGATGATCAGGAAAATGTGCCCGTAATCGTATTATTTGTGCAAGTAATCTCGCAAAAGCCAAATTACGAGATGATAATAAGCACACGTGTGACCATCTTGTTGAAGCATCAATTAATACCATGAAATATCGAAATGATCCACACGGTGGATGAATCGGGCCACATATATCACCGTGAATTCTTTCTAGAAATGATAATGATTCATTTCTTATTTTTGCTGAAGAGGGTCTTGTTATTAGTTTTCCCTTTGAGCAATCAACACAAGAAAATTCATTGGATTGAAAAATCTTCTGGTTTTTCAATGAATGACCACATGAATTTTCAATAATTTTTCGCATCATCGTTGAACCGGGATGGCCTAACCGGTCGTGCCAAACTTTGAAATGATTTACAACATCAGTAAACTTCGGGTTTACTGTATTATATGCTTCAATCATCTCAATAGATGTGTAATATAAACCAGATGATAAAGCATGTAACTTTTCTAACACACACCTTTTACCCATTATAGTTGAGGTAATACAAAGATACTCAATGCCTTTTTCATTCATAGTTTCAATGTGATATCCATTAATACGAATATCCTTGAAACTTAACAAATTTCTTGAAGACTTTGGAGAGTACAAGGCATTGTAAATGATAAACTTTGTGCCATTTGGCATCGCAAAAATTGCTCTTCCGGAGCCCTCAACAATTTTTGCACATCCTGATATGGTATTGACATATGCTTTATCATTTCTTAAGTTTGAAAAATATTTCTTTTCTTTTAGAATGGTATGTGTAGTAGCACTGTCTGCGAGACATAAATCTTTATCTTGGATCTTCAATTGATTCATATTCCAAAATCTATATAATAAAAAAATATGAATAAATAGACATAAAATAAAAAATAAAAAGAAACATATATTATTGCATAAACTTTATTCAAATAAAGAGAACTAAAATAAAACCAACATTACTTAGAAAAGAAACATAATTCATAATATTGAAATAAATAAAAAAATTAAACTTCTTGATCAATTCTGAGCACTTCCATCTTCAGGATGGATAAGGAAATCGGCAACATCAAGGGACATCAGATCATCAATGCCTTCCACAAACTTGTTGGAGTCATCGTCAACGAATTTAGCTTCAACGAAATTAGCTTCAACATCATTTTCTCCTTTCTTCAATGACTCTTGGTAGAGATTCACAAAATGTCTAGGAGTACGACAAGTACGCGACCAATGTCCATGCATCCCACATCGGTGACAAATACTTTCTTTCTTATTCTTGCCTCCTTCGTTATTTCCTCGGAATTCCTTTTTAGTATTGTAATTGCTTGGTCCACCGCGGAAAAAACCTCTACCTCCTCTATATCCACGTCCACGACCTCGGTCAAGCCCGCGCCCACGGCCACGGCCACGGCCACGACCACGATATGATTCGAAATTTTATGTGGTGATTCGAACATGAACACGAATATTAAATTTGTTTATGTGGTGATTCGAAATTTGTTTATGTGGTGATTCGAAATTTTAAATTTGTTTATGTGGTGATTCGAAATTTTATGTGGTGATTCGAACATGAACACGAATTTTTCGAACATGAACATGAACATGAATATTAAATTTGTGTGGTGATTCGAAATTTTATGTGGTGATTCGAACATGAACACGAATTTTTCGAACATTGGTTTTTTTTTTCAACAAAAAGTAATTAATTACATTAATGATGATAATTAATATTTTAATTGCTTAGATGTCCGTTTCTACTTTTGTTTCAAAAAGAACCGTTATTAAAATATTTAAATTTTGCATTTATTCATTCAATTCAAAAAGAACCGTTATTAAAATATTTAAATTTTGCATTTATTTTCTACCTTACATATTATGTCAAATAATAGCTATACGTGGATAGTTTACAAATTAGTATTTTTAGCTTCATCGTACCCCATATATATATATATATCAATCAGATATAATCCGAGTTTTAATAATAAAAGAAAAAGGATCCACTAATTGATATAGGGAATGAATCAAGACCACCTTCTAGCGTGTAAAGGTCACATAATTAAGTTCCTAATTAAACACTAAATATATATGTATATATATACACATATATATAAAAAATGTAAACGATTTGAAAAATATCAGATCAAATTATAACTTTTCTGATACACAAGATCCATATAAATGGCGAGTGTAGAGCATACTTAGTTATTTCGATCTTACTATAATATTGAAAAAAATTGTAATGATTAAGAGAAAAAAAAAACCTCGAAAGATTGAAAGAAAAACAGAGCCTCGTGCTGATAACGTGTTGCAAAATATACTTGAACAATATGTAAGATGAGAGAGCAAGAGGTAGAGCAAGATAATTCTTTATTCAAGAAGATTTCTCAAGTGTACATTTACAAATGAAATTGCCTCTATTTATAGGCTTACAAGGATAGATGAAGAGACAAACAAATAGATTAAGAGATAAGGTAGTCATAATTCATAGAATTAAATAGAAATAAAGTGGGAGAGTAAATAGAGAATATGAAGAGTTGGAAAACTCAAAAGACATTCACATAATATTATTATTTTATAATAGTTGTCAAATCAATATTAGTTTTAATTTTATATTTTTATACGGAGCAAAACCAATTTTTAAATATATTATTAATTAAATTAAAATATACCATATTATAAATATATATATTTGATTTAATTGTTCATAATATCTTTCCAGTAAATAAATTTTTAAAATCATTAAAAAATTAATTCATAATATTGAATTTATTTAAATAAATAATAAAATTTTTAAATCAGTCTAAATACTATATTTTTAAATGAAATGACAAAGGCATAATTATTCTAAAGGCAATAAAATATAGAATAGAAAATTAAACAAAATAAAGATCGACGTCGAGTATCGATTACAAAATATTTTAGTATGATGACTTGTTTAATCTATACATGTATACATAGATATTGTTTCAAATTATATTGAAATAACAAATATATTATCGGAAATATTTAGTATAATGAATTTAAAGATTTTACTTTTGCTAGAATTTTTTAATTATATTTAAGTTATCATCAATGTAAATCTTGATATAAAAAGATGTTTGAAGATTCAAAATACGTGAATTATTAATACATACAAATTAGTAACAACGTGAAATTTTATAATCTTAAGTTTTTTTTATTAATGCATGATTATTGATATGTTCGAATAATTAATGTTAATAAGATTTAGAATTATGCACATAATAACCATGACAATTTTCTTCACAATTGTTCTACCATCTTCGATTAGATATGCTCTGTTAACTCATCCCAATTTGGTACTCCAACGACATCGTCTTTTAAAAAAAAAAATTGTTAACATTAGGATGATTCATAAAATAAGGTAAAAACCAATATATTAATTTATTAAAATTTGTTAAAATTTTATCTATTAAATAATAAAGGAAAGTCAATATTTTAGTGACATTGGAATGTATAAATTGATCATTGCATAGCTATTAGAAATCCGGTGACATCTACAATATGAAAACTAAATTATGAATTAATGTATTATTGTAAACCAAATTTTTTTTTATTTTTGGTGAATCCAAACAAATCTCGATGTGAGGTTATCGTGAATTTATATTTTGGAATCTCATAGATGTTTTCTATTAACTCTTTTACAACAATATTCTTTTTAAAGCATGTGTGTATATTATTAGTGATTAATTTGTAGTTACCCACATTGTTTTATATACATTTTATTAAAATATGTTATATATAAAATTTATAGATATTTAATATTTATGTTTGGTAATCAAAAGCTTTAAAACATGGTATAATGGTTATTAATTGTTGAAAAAATTATATGGTTAATATATTGATTGTAATAGTCTTTTTTCAAGGTGTACTACATATCAAAAGTAAAAATGGTTAATTAAAACTAATGAAAAGATTTTTAACGTTAAAATTTTACAAAATAGATATTATATATTAAAGTTTTATAATTATTTAAAACAATATTACAAATGTTAAAAATTCTCTTAAAAACTTTTAGATTAATATAATGATTAAAATAGTCTTTTCAGTTTTTCTAAGGAAAAATGGTACATAAAAAAACTAATGAATAAACTATATAACGTTAATAATTACGAGAATAATTAAATATCAAATATTAAAATCTTATATTATTTACATTTAAAAATTTTAAAACTTCTCTCGTTTTAATCAAATTTAATAGATAATTATTTTAAATAAAATAATTAATTTAATGTGTATATACATAATAATTATTTGTTAAGTAATTAATTTAATTTTTCTTTGCATTATTATTATTTGATTTTTCTTTGCAAATTATTAAAATTGTTTAATTCTTCTTTAACCTATAGTAATATTTAAAAAATAATGATATGTTTGCCATCTACATGATGAGATGGGAGCACCAAATTATTTCAAACCTAAATTTTTAATATATAAGATTATATATACTTATTATTTTTCTCGTACAAAAACGATATCTATACATAAAATATTCAATTTATCATATGGAAAATTAAATGATTTGGGATGAAATTCACCTTTTTTATTCCCAACCACCCTTTGGGTTCTATATGAATAAATATAAAACAAACATATTAGAAAATGACATATAAATATATATTTGTTTTGTGAGAGTTAATTAACTTTGCCAGAGACTCTTATATCTCCTTTTCCAACTCTTCTACACTAGGGTGGACGTTTCGGGTTTCGGGACGGGTTCTTCGAGTTCGGGTTGGGTTCGGGTTCCTCGGGTTCTAAAAAATTGAATAAAAAAAACCCATTTGGTTTTCAGGACGGGTTCCTCGGGTTTCGGGTTGGGTTCGGGTTGTTTGGGTTTTGAAATATTGAACCCAAAAAAACCCGAATTGTATTTGGGTTCTTTCGGGTTCTCGGGTTCTTCAGATTTTTCGGGTTCTTTAGGTTATTTAAGTACAGGTAATCCGGGTTTAAATGGGTAATTTGGGTTTTAAATGGGTAATTTGGATTTTAAACGGGTAATTCGAGTTTAAATGGGTAATTCGGGTTTATATGGGTAATTCGGGTTCTAAATTTAACATATAAAAAATTAGGTTGTAAGGGTTAGGGTTTTTTTTCGGGTTTTTCGGGTTGCTCGGGTTCTCCGGAACCCAATCCGGACCGACCCGAACCCATATGGGTTTTATAATTTTGAACCTATATGGGTTTTCTACAAAACCCGTTTATCTCACGGGTTGGGTTTTTCGGGTTGGGTCGGTCCGGGTAACCCGAAACGCCCACCCCTATTCTACACTATTTAAGATGTCATCGACGAGACCGAAATACAAATTGGCGATGACACTTTCATTTATTTTTTCAATGCTCATCAACCATTTCCTTCGATCTTTCTCCAACGGTCGCCAAACAACCATCTTTCATCATAATAACCCTCATCTTGTTTTTCATGTCGATAAATTATTTTCGTTGAACTTCTCTATCTCATATCGTATTGACATTTTATCAGTATGAACAACTCGTATTAAACTAGAGCTCTGATACCACTGTTAGGATCGGACGTGGATAAATAACTGTTAGATAACAAAATAGAGATGAGAAAATGGAAAAGTGGGACACTGGAAATTTACGTGGCCTATGTCCACGGACAAACAGTAGAAGATGACTTTTAAGAAATTACAACATTTCTCTCAAATTATAAGGATAAAACACTAATATTCTCTCAAAGAAAGACTTCTTTCTTTCTCTCTTTTTCCTTTTTTCTTCTTATTTTGTGATTTTGACAAAAATAAGTATAAGACCCACCACAATAGTACGATACCCATAAATTGTGGTAAAATCCACCGAATTCCATCGATTTACCCTAATATTTTTTTTCTTCTCATGAATCCATAACTTTTTTGTATAATATAAAAATGAATTGTGTGAATTTAATATTTTGGAAGTAATTCAATCTACCAAAAGGAAAGATCTTGAAGTAGATTTGGGACAAGTTAGTTTTGGACGGAACAACATTCTGCCATGCAATAAATTAACGATAAAGATCTGTAGTAAGACAAATTTGCGTTATTATATATTAATTATTTATTCTTTGTTATTAGTGTTAATTAATTAAGAAACCGAATAATAATTTTTGTTAGAGACGCCATAAGAGAATGTTTTTTTTTTCTTTTTTTTTTTTCTTAATATATTCTGTTGGAATCAAAAACACCTTTTAGAATCATACACAAACACTTATATATATATATATATAATATTCATACGGTTCGTCTTGACGAGAATCTTGCAACTTGGAGAACATATAATCTTAAGCCTTGACCATAAAATATTATAATTTATTCCAAATTATTTACCTGTTTGTATAAACATAATTTCGTGTTGTTTATCATCGTTGTTCTGATATGGCAATGAAATATATATTAACGAAATTAAAACGATTATAAATGAAATTGTAATTGCTTATTGTATGTAACGAGAATTGCAACACCAAGGCCCTAAAATATTCAACTTATTATATTAGGAAATTATTATTTTGGAAAAAATTAGTATAGATTGGTGGTGTAAATAGTTTCATGAAATAATTGCTTATTGTAAAGGGTAAAACTCCTATTTCCACCCAAATTTTGCGTACTTTGCTTATTCCCCCCTCATGTATCACACTCATTCTATTTCCCCCTCATCTATCACCCTTAATCTTATTCCCCCCTCAAGTTTTTTAATTAAGCCTATTCCCCCACGCTGTTTAAAATTCTGTTTCTGTTAAAGAATTTTGACCCAAACCCTAAAAACCCATCAATTTTGACCCGATTTCATACCCAATTTTGACCCGACCCGACCCGACCAAAATTAAAATTAAATTAAATCCGATTTACCCAATTATTTACCCAGTCCGGTTTAATATAATTTTGACCGGTTTACTGAATTTTGACCCAACCCAATTTATTATAATTTTGACCCGGTTTACTGAATTTTGACCCGGTTTTGATGAAATTGTCCGGTTTTGATGAAATTGACCCGGTTTCTCCCGGTTTTGCTGGAATTTTTATCCGGTTTGCTGAAATTAATCCGGTTTTGACCCGGTTTTGTTGAAATTGACCCGGTTTTTTCCCGATTTTGATGGAATTTTTATCCGGTTTGCTGAAATTGATCCGGTTTTGACCCGATTTTGTTGAAATCGACTCGGTTTTGTTGAAATTGACCCGATTTGTTCTCGGTTTTGATGGAATTTTTATCCGGTTTGTTGAAATTGATCCGATTTTGACCCAATTTTGTTGAAATCGACTCGCTTTTGTTGAAATTGACCCGATTTTTTCTCGGTTTTGATGGAATTTTTATCCAGTTTGCTGAAATTGATACG
>CM071870.1:1109546-1133111 GCA_036759665.1 Gynandropsis gynandra
CGTATCAATTTCAGCAAACTGGATAAAAATTCCATCAAAACCGAGAAACAATCGGGTCAATTTCAACAAAACCGAGTCGATTTCAATAAAACCGAGTCAATTTCAACAAAACCGGGTCAAAACCGGATTAATTTCAGCAAACCGGATAAAAATTCCATCAAAATCGGGAAAAAATCGGGTCAATTTCAATAAAACCGGGTCAAAACCGGATTAATTTCAGCAAACCGGATAAAAATTCCATCAAAATCGGGAAAAAATCGGGTCAATTTCAACAAAACCGAGTCGATTTCAACAAAATCGGGTCAAAACCGGATCAATTTCAGCAAACCGGATAAAAATTCCATCAAAATCGGGAAAAAACCGGGTCAATTTCAACAAAACCGGGTCAAAACCGGATTAATTTCAACAAACCGGATAAAAATTCCAGCAAAACCGGGAGAAACCGGGTCAATTTCATCAAAACCGGACAATTTCAACAAAACCGGGTCAAAATTCAGTAAACCGGGTCAAAATTATAATAAATTGGGTTGGGTCAAAATTCAGTAAACCGGTCAAAATTATATTAAACCGGACTGGGTAAATAATTGGGTAAACCGGATTTAATTTAATTTTAATTTTGGTCGGGTCGGGTCAAAATTGGGTATGAAATCGGGTCAAAATTGATGGGTTTTTAGGGTTTGGGTCAAAATTCTGGATATTTAATAGAATTTTAAACAGCGTGGGGGAATAGGCTTAATTAAAAAACTTGAGGGGGGAATAAGATTAGGGGTGATAGATGAGGGGGAAATAGGATGAGTGTCATACATGAGGGGGGAATAAGCAAAGTAGGCAAAGTTTGGGTGGAAATAGGAGTTTTACCCTATTGTAAATAATTTAATGCCCAAATCCGCATGACTGAAGAAGTTAAATTTACAGAAATAAATAATTAATATGATATTTTGAACCAAAGATTTGGAACATACCAATCAAATCTATAAGATAATGTTACCTACTAAAATATTTGGGAATCTAACCATTAAAGATTTAGTGAATCGATCGAGTAGTAGGAGGACGGTGAGAAGTCAATATTTTAAGAAAATGAACGTTTTTTTATCACTAATATATATTTTTTAAAACTCTAAAATATTTTTTTATATTTTAGAGTTTTAGATTGAATGGTGAAAACATTCAAAGACAAACAGTTTCAACAAATACATGATAATTCTAATAAATAATCAATATTTAGATTATTAAATCGGAACACATTAAAATGCGACATTCTTTCGAAATAAATATTTTTAAACTCGGTCAATCACCACACATTTCAAACCAAAATATAAAAAACAAATGCATCGTTCGTTGAGTTTAAAAATTAATATATTTTGCCAAAAATAAGTAATGCATATTATGAAAATGATGCATTAAAATTAAAATGATAAAAGTTATATGTGATTCGCACAGACACAAAGATTCGAAGCTTTTATTACAAATAGATTTGAACCGTTGAGGATCTAATCAAATCAGATTCTGATATATAACACACACCCACTTGTGTCTCATTTTTTTTCTTTTTAATACCATTTTATAAAAACTATAATATAATATAATATAATAAATTACTTAACATTGTTGTTACTATATACTTTAGTATCCCATATTTTCATACCAACATTTGAATTGTTGTATTTCCATCCAAAACAAAAAGAAAGAAAGAAATAATAATGATATTTATAAGATATTACGTGAAAACTGAATGAAAAATAAATATTATTTATGAAAGTTTGATTTCTTAAAGATGTAATATATCCTAACGCAAAAGACAAAAACATTTTAAAATATTTGACTTTCTCTATAATTATAATAATAATAATAATAATAATAATAATAATAATAATAATAATAATAATAATAATAATAATAATAACAATAACAATAATAATAAACGTACAACAAAAAATGAGATATGCTTTAAGTAATATAGATATACACAAGGCCCATGACATTTTACATGGTCTTTATCATTTTTGGGTCAGAGACCCATAAATGATTAAATATTATGTTATAAAATCATAATCGAATTATACAAAGTTTGATAATGATCATTTGATCACAAATCAATTCAAAAAGGAAATTTTTAAAAAAGGTTAAATATTTATTTATAGAAAGAAAGAAAGGCTAATTAAATGAGTCTCATCTAAAATAGAAATTTCGCAGAACCATAGCCATTGATCTGAATAAAGCTTCGTATCGTAGCAATAAGAGCGAGGCAGTGTTTGAATGCAGAGAAGCCATTAGAATACAACCTCATTATCATAGGGCTCACCATAGATTGGGTAACTTGTACCTCAGGTAATCTGAAAATAAAAAAACCTAGACAAGATTCTTCTACAAATCTTTCTAAAAATGTGGATTTAACAGATTAAGAGAGGTTGAAAAGGCGATATTATCATTTCAAACATTCGGGTAGGGGTGGGCGTTTCGGGTTATCCGGACCGACCCAACCCGAAAACCCAACCCGTGAGATAAACGGTTTTTGTAGAAAATCCATATGGATTCAAAATCTAAAACCCAAATGGGTTCAGGTCGGACCGGATTGGGTTCGGGAGAACTCGAGGAACCCGAGGAACCCGAAAAAAACCCTAACCCTTCTAATCTAATTTTTTATACGTTAAATTTGGAATCCGAATTACCCGTTTAAACCCGCATTACCCGTTTAAAATCCGAATTACTTGTACTTTAATAATCCAAAAAATCCGAAGAATCCGAGAACCCGAAATAGCCCAAATACAATTCGAGTTTTTTTTGGATTCAACCCGAAATCCGAGGAATCCGTCCCGAAAACCAAATGAGTTTTTTTGGATTTAATTTTTTAAAATCCGAAAAACCCGAACCCGGACCGAACTCGAAGAACCCATCGCGAAACCCAAATTACCCACCCCTACATTCGGGTCATAAAGCGGATCATGAGCACATCACCAAAGCTAAAATCCTACAGACATATCTCAACAAATGTATAAAAGCCAAAAACCGAAGAGATTGAAACACTCTGATCAAACAAACAACAAACGCCATAATCGCAGGCATGTAGTATGTACACTCATATGATTCTCAACAATTGTAGACATTTTATCAATCGTAACCAAGTTTTGTCTTCTAATACTCTCCAACATTTCAACCATAGGCCTAGTTCTAGAATGGTAATACTATTATTAAATGATTCAGTCATATTGTTGTGCAAATCACTGCAACAACAACCACATCTAAAGAATGCTTGATACCAATATTGTGGATTAGTCTTCATCAAATCTTTCTCACGACTAGCAAAAAAATACACCTTATTATAATTAGAAGCTATATTCCCACAAAATGCTTTATACCTTTTACCTTGCGGTTCTTCTTGATGTTGGAGATTATATCGTTAAACACATACAATATTCTACATTTGAAAATTCTTGTTCCATCACATTCAAAAATCCTTAAAAATGTATTAGAAGAAACAATTTAATAAAATATTCATTAGATCATGAAAAGTAAAACAAATTTGAAAGAAAGAAAACAATTTGATTTTTGTCTTAGGAGATGATCATTAAATATTCACATGAACCAAGACACAAATCTTCCTTAAGTTTTGTAATGAACCAATAGTAATTCTATATGTTTTTAATTTGTACAACAATCCAAGTAATAAAAAAAATTTGGTTATTATCATCCCGTCCAACGACATATAAAATCTGACCTTCAATAGAACTTTTGATAAATAGTCATCTAAACCAATTATAGACCTACAAGTTTATCTCCAAAGAGATTCAAAGCACACGTAAAACTAATCACAACATTTCTGTTGCTATCTAAGATGGTTTACACTTCTACTGAAGAACCATGATTTGTATTTAATATTTCAAGCTCGTAAATCCACCAAATTGTGCATCTTTTTCGAATTGCTATACTGATTTGAGGAAGGTGCCTGGTTTTTTATAGACTCAAATGTTGAAAAGCGAAACAAGCATTGGAGCTTATTCAATTCGAAAAAGATGCACAATTTGGTGGGTTTACGAGCTTGCAATATTAAATACAAATCATGATTCTTCAGTAGAAGTGCAAACCATCTTGAATAAGCTCCAACCCTTTGCTATACTGATTTGAGCTCCAACCCTTTGCTATACTGATTTGAGGAAGGTGCCTGGTTTTTTATAGACTCAGATGCAACCCTTTGATAGTTCCGGCCAACTTGAGGCTTTTTCCAGTTTAGGTTGGGCCCCGGAGATATGATTGGCGCCTGAGTATGATTGTAACTCGCCTGAGTACGATTGCTTATTGAGCTTTTTTGGCTATTATTTTGTCCGATAGATTTCTTGGTACGCAAGCCATGTCTGCTAAACATGGCGCTAACCAGCCCGCAACTGGATCTTTTTTCCGATGGGTTGTCCCCCATTTCTCCGACTTAAGAACCACCCTTTTCGCAAAATCACTCCATGAAATGATCGGTAGCCGAAAAGGGGAAGAAAAAATGAGCCTTTAATAAGTAGGAAAGGACAAAAATTCATGTGAAGAGGAACACAAATTCCTTAGGGCTTCCACAGTTTGGACAATGAGAAAGAAAGAAAGAAATATGCTTCTTCCGCTCGGTCTCCTCCCTTTGTATCAAGAATGTTATACGATATAACATTATCATTGAATAAGCAATGAAAATTCATAAAAAAAAGGAAAATCTTGAATTTCAGAGAAGAGTTGGAGCCAATTCAAAACCTTTGTTTCTGTTTTTCTTTCTTGTGTGTGTGTGTGTGTTGGGTTTCGCCGAGAGAATCGGTCGGAAAACAAAGGAGTTAGATTTGTTTATGTCCGAAAAAAGGCATCTGATTGCTCCGCCGATGCTAATTTAGAGGATTTGCTCAAATTATGGATAAATCGTTGTTAGTTATATTTATCTTACGTGTAAAAGATGTAGATTCTCTCAGGATCTGGACATTAACTGGATCTCATGTATTTACAAACCCTTCTAATCTAATTTTTTGTATGTTAAATTTGGAACCCGAATTATCCATTTAAACCCGAATTGCCCATTTCAAACCCGAATTACTTGTACTTAAATAACCCAAAAACCCGAGAACCCGAAATAACCCAAATACAATTCGAGTTTTTTTAGGGTTCAATGTTTCAAAATCCGAACAAACCGGACCCAACCCGAAACCCGAGGATCCCGTCACGAAAACCAAATGGGTTTTTTTTAATTCAATTTTTTAAAACCCGAGAAACCCGTCCCGAAACCCGAATTATCCACCCCTACATTCGGGTCCTAAAGCGGATCGTGAGGACATCACCAAAGCTAAAACCCTACAGACATATCTCAACAAATGTATAGAAGCCAAAAACCGAAGAGATTGGAACACTCCGATCAAACAAACAACAAATGCCATAATCGCAGGCATGTAGTATGTACACCCATATGATTCTCAACAATTGTAGACATTTTATCAATCGTAACCAAGTTTGGTCTACTCTCCAACATTTAACCATAGACCTAGCTAGTTCTAGAATGGTAATACTATTATTAAATGATCCAGTCATATTATTGTGCAAATCACTGCAACAACAACCACGTCTAAAGAATGCATGACACCAATATTGTGGATTAGTCTTCATCAAATCATCAAAGACCGATTTATCAAACTTCTCACGACTAGCAAAAAAATGCGCCTTATTATAACTAGAAGCTATATTTCCATAAAATGCTTCATACATTTGACCTTGCGGTTCTTTTTAATGTTGGAGATTATATCATTAAACACATACAATGTTCTACATTTGAAAATTCTTGTTCCACCACATTCAAAAATCCTTAAAAATGTATTAGAAAAAACAATTTAATAAAATATTCATTATATTTTGAAAAGTAAAACAAATTTGAAAGAAAGAAAACAATTTGCTTTTTGTCTTAGGAGATGATCATTAAACATTCACCTGAACCACGACACAAATGTTTCTTAAGTTTTATAATGAACCAATAGTAATTCTCCATGTTTTTAAACTTGTACAACAGTCCAAGTAATAGAAAAATTTGGGTTATTATCATCCCGTCCAACGATACACAAAATATGACCTTCAATAGAACTTTTGATAAATAGTCATCTAAACCAATTATAGACCTACAAGTTTATCTCCAAAAAGATTCAAAGCACACGTAAAATTGATCAAAATATTTCCGTTGCTATCTAAGATGGTTTGCACTTCTACCGAAAAACCATGATTTGTATTTAATATTTCAAGCTCGTAAAACCCACCAAATTGTGCATCCTTTTCGAATTGAATAAGCTCCAATGCCTGTTTTCTTCGCTTTTCGACATTGGTTAAGAGATTATGTCAATCAATAGGTACCTTTCTATCACTATTGCCATTGCTATACTAATTTGAGGAAGGTGCCTTGTTTTTTATAGACTCAGATGCAACCCTTTGATAGTTCCGGCCAACTTGAGGCTTTTTTCGGTTTAGATTGGGCCCCGGAGATATGATTGGCATCTGAGTATGATTGTAACTCGCTTGAGTATGATTGCTTATTGAGCTTTTTTGGCTATCGTTTTGTCCGATAGTTTTCTTGGTACGTAAGCCACGTCTGCTAGCCCGCAATTGGGTCATTTTTCCGACGTGTTGTCCCCCATTTCTCCGACTTAAAAACCACCCTTTTCAGAAAATCACTCCATGGAATAATCGGTAGCCGAAAAGGGGAAGAAAAAATGAGCCTTTAATAAGTAGGAAAGGCCAAAGATTTCATGAGAAGAGGAACACCAAATTCCTTTGGGCTTCCAGGGTTTGGACAATGAGAAAGAAACAAAGATGCTTATTCCGTTTGGTTTCCTCCCTTTGTATCAAGAATGTTGTACCATATAACATTATCATTCAATCAACAATGAAAATTCATAAAAAGAAAAGGAAAATCTTTATTTATGTTTTTGTTTGCCTCTATGTGTGTGTTGGGTTTCGCCGATAGAATCAGTCGGAAAACAAAGGAGTTAGATTTGTTTATGTCCGAGAAAAAGACACCTGATTGCTTGCCGAGCTAATTTAGAGGATTTGCTCAAATTATGGATAACACGTTGTTTGTTATATTTATCTTACGTGTATGAGATGTAGATTCTCTCAGGATCTGGACATTAACTGGATCTTATGTATTACTAAGCTGTTGCCGATCAGATTCTTCTCGCTGCCGCAGATGCTCCGCCACAATAACCTCGCCGGTGCCCTCTCTTTTTCTCCATTGGTTTTTTTTGGGACATGAACATAGATCTGTAGGTAGTAAGTAATTGCTCTACGCATAAAAATGGTGATAATGCAGAGTAAGTAGTGTTAGAGCTTGTATATTATGTTTTCACCATGTATATTTTTATGTTATATAATGAAATTAATTTTACGATGAAATGAAATATGTTTATTTAATTATATCAGATATGTTACCTTTTTATGGTTATAATTTAGATTCTCATTTATATTCATGTGATTGAAATTTAGGCTAATTAATGGGCCGCATTGGGCTTATTGATCCATTTTGAACATTCACGCTATCGGATCCTTTTTCAAATAGTGAAACGGTATCGTTTTGGAGATTAGTCAAAGCAGTGTGTGTTGAAGAAGGAAGTGTCAATACCTCGGATCTTGCAAAGACATACATCTTGAACTGAAAAGTCAACGGTCAATCTCTGCCACATTCTTCTGGTTTAAGATTGTGCCACGTGGCTCTTCGTGGGGACCACCTTTGACCAATCGCACGTTCCTCGTGAAAATGTCCAATATCTGTCTCCGTAGTGTTACCCGTTGTCGTGCATGACCCGAATATTAGAATATTGTTACTAAATCGAACTGATTCATGTATACATGCAAATTATTGATGACATAAATGTAATTTTCATTCGAATCAATTCATGTTAAATAGATTGATATCATATGTATATATATATGGATAATAAATGGTTGATAGTAATTTGGATTTTCATTAATAGAGCTGTTTATATTCTTATATATTAGATTATGTTTTTTATAATTTTGACGTGGATTTCTAATCGATAAGATATTAAATCATTGAACTATTGATCTATTAGAACTATATAACGATAGAACTTTTGAATTAAACTTGTTTTTTAAGTTAAAATTAAATTTTGAATTAAATTGAATATTGGTTCAGAAATTAATTTTTGGGTTATGATCTAATAAATTATATTTTGGACCAAACCCAAATTTAATTTTGTGATCCAATTTCTAGAAACTTTTAACTATAAATATCTAGATTTCTATGTAGAAAAATCTAGATATTTAGAATAAAAACTCATGAAATTTTGTTAGCTTTCACTAGAATTGTAATATTTTATTTTGGTGAATAGTTGTAACCATGAGGTTATAAATACCCTTCCCCCCTTATTTGTATAAACCAAGCAAAAATTAAGAAATAAAGAGTATTCTAAGTATAAGTCATCTTCTAAGTGTTCTTCTTCTTTCCTACTTAGAGTTCAAGTTTTCTTTCGAGTTCTTCTTCGGTTCTCTCGAGTTCTTCTTCGGGTTTACGGTCTAGGGCCAATGCTAAGCACTGTGTGAAAGGGTCTTCCTTTCTTTACATGGTATCAGAGCCTCTTTGATCTGATACTCGTCGAGATCGTAGGTTAAGAGCTCGGGTCACTCTAAGTATGGAGTCTTCCGGTCGTGTTGTTGGATTGGGTGTAGAAATCCTAACTCAGTCCAATTACCCGAGTTGGAAATCTTGCATGGAGTCGTACTTAGAAAGTGAGGACTTATGGGAGATTGTTGGAGGTAACAATATCGCTGCTCCAACGGAGGATGCTGCAAGTGCCGAAGAAAGAAAAGAATGGAGGCGGAATGACGCTAGGGCGAAGTTTGCTCTGAAGAAATCAATATCATCACAAATGTTCGAGCATATCTCAGAGTGCAACACCGCTAGTGAGATATGGAGAACATTGGACCAGTTGTTCAACAAGAAGAATGAGGCTCGGTTACAATTCTTGGAGACGGAGCTGGCGAACGCCAAACAAGGGGAGTCATCCATCTCGCAGTTTTTTGTGAAGGTAAAAAGTCTGTGCTCTGAAATTAATCGTTTGAATCCTGATGAGAAAATTTCAGAAGCACGTATGAGGCGGTGTATTGTTCGAGGTCTACGACCTGAATATACACCATTCTTAACATCCATTCAAGGATGGGCTCAACAACCTTCAATCGAAGAGCTTGAAAATCTTTTATCTTCACAAGAATCCTTGGCTATGCAAATGGCTGGTGTTAAAGTAAGTGGTGACTCCGGAAGTGCCTTTGTGGCACGAAAGCAACGTAGTTTCCAAGGGGGAGCCAAGGAGAAGACCGATGCCAAGAAATATGAAGACCGTGGAGATTCTCCAAGGCAGAATAAAAATCGCGTGAAGTGCTACAGGTGTTGAAAACTTGGGCATATCAAGCGAGATTGTCGAATCAAACTTAAGCAAACAAATATGGCAGAATTAAAAGACATTACTGAAGAAGAAGAGTGGGCAAAATGCTTCACGTCGGAGACCACTGTAAAAGGTACGTCTACATCACATGTTTCATTCTTTGAGTAGATTGTAGATTCGTGTTGTAGTCACCACATCACGGGAGATGAGAAGCTATTTTCCAGCACCCACCACCATGAGGGAAATGAAGCTATCATCATGGCCGACAACTCGGTTCACCACGTAGAGAAGGAAGGTACCGTCGTCATAAATGGAATAGAAGGAGGTCCAATCACACTGAAGAATGTTTACCATGTTCCTGGAGTAAAGAAAAATCTTCTCTCCGTGGTGAATGCAGTTGATTCAGGTAACTATGTTTTATTTGGCCCAAGAGATGTGAAATTTCTAAGGAATATAAAAACCTTAGAAGCTGATATAGTTCATACCGGTGCACGAGTTAAGAACCTATACGTTTTATCGGCTTCAAGCTCATATGTGGATAAAATGAGCTGTAATGATAGTGCATCAATTTGGCATGCACGTCTTGATCATATTAACATGACCAAGCTCAAGGTTATGGTGCAAAAAGATTTGGTATTTGGTCTCTCCAAGTTGAAGAGCTTTGATGAAGGAAAAGTTTGTGAAGGTTGTCAATATGGTAAGTCACATAGGCTACCATTTGACTCCTCCACTTCACGGTGCAGTGCTCCTCTAGAGAAGATTCATAGTGACTTGATGGGTCCAACAAGAACAGCCTCATACTCTGGCTATCGATATATGCTGATATTCATTGATGACTTCTCACGGTACACTTGGCTGTATTTTATAATGGAGAAGTCAGAAGTTTTCTCCAAATTTCAAGAGTTCAAGATTACCGTGGAAGGAGAGTTGGGGCATAAGATAAAGTCTCTAAGGACGGATAACGGAGGTGAATATATATCGAAGGAGTTTCACTCATTCTGCAGACAACAAGGCATAAAAAGAGAGATGACATGTGCACACACTCCTCAACAGAATGGAGTGGCAGAGCGGAAAATTCGACATCTCATCGAGACATGTAGGAGTTGGCTGCATGATAAAAATCTGCCAAAGGAGTTATGGGAAGAAGGCATGAAGTGTGCATCATATGTATCAACCGGATGCCACTTTAGCGGTGAAACATAAGGATATTTGGATCTATCTGCTATGTTCACGTGCTTGAGCCCCAAAGGAGTAAGCTTGAGGCTAAAGCCAGAAAATGCATATTTGTTGGCTATAATGAGCAAAGAAAAGGATGGAGGTGCATGGATCCAAATACACATAGGTGTATCGTTTCACGAGATGTTGTCTTTGATGAAACCTCTTCCTACTACGGCCCAGGTCGAGTTATTCTCGAGCAACAAGACTCAAGTGCCAAGACAATTAGTTCACCATCACAACATGGTGACGGTAGCTCTTCACATGAGGTGCATGAAGAGAGGGGGAGCCAAAATCAAGCTAAAGAACAACAAAGTCAAGGATCTCTAGCTAGCCAGCGAACTAGAAGGACCATTGTGAAGCCGGCCAGGTACAGAGATGATGACTTTGTTACTACTTACTCATGTTTCTTTGCAGCTCCACTTGATGAGGATGAGCCATCTTCATATGAAGAAGCAAACGGCAAAATCGAGTGGGAGAATGCAATGAAGGAGGAGATGGATGCACTCAAGAAGAATGAAACTTGGGATTTAGTTCCGAAGCCAGATGATGTTCAGCCTGTGTCTTGCAAATGGGTCTATAAGATCAAAAGAAAAGCTGATGGAAGCATTGAGAGGTACAAGGCAAGGCTGGTGGCTCGAGGATTTTCTCAAAAATATGGAGAAGATTATGAAGAGAAGTTTAGTCCGGTGGCAAAAATGACTACGGTACGTGCGATCTTATCCTTAGCTGCAAGCTTTAATTAGAAATTATGGCAACTTGATGTCAAGAATGCATTCTTATATGGAGAATTGGATAAGATTATCTACATGGAGCAATCGCCGGGTTTCTATCACAAAAACATCCTGAATATGTTTGCAAGCTCAAGAAAGCTCTTTATGGGCTTAAGCAAGCACCTCGAGCATGGTTGGAAAAATCGCTCAGTACTTGCTATTTTGCGGATATGTGGCTTCGGATTCTGACCCAAGTTTATTTGTGAAAAAACACAAGGGTATCCATGTTATTGTTCTCCTATACGTGGATGATATGATAATCACAGGCAATGATGACACGGAGATTACTCGCCTTCAAGAGGATATGTCAGTAAGATTTGAGATGAAGAGACTTGGAGAGTTGAACACCTTTCTCGGGTTAGAAGTCCAGAAGATGAAGAATGGAATCTTTATTGGACAACAAAGTTATGCCAAAAGAATCGTTGAAAGATTCAGAGTCAAGGAAGGAAAAACTCGTTCAACTCCTCTTGATGTCAATATAGAGCTCAAACGTGATGAAGGCTCGTTGTTGCCTGATCCTAGGCCTTATCGTGCTCTTGTCGGGAGTCTGCTATACTTGACTATTACAAGGCCTGATATTGCATTCTCAGTTGGTCTCGTTAGTCGGTTCATGCAAGAACCGAGGAAGCCTCACTTGGAGGCTGCAAAGAAGATTTTGAAGTATATTAATACTACTCTTGATATGGGTCTATTTTACAAGAGTAGTTCAAGCTTTACTCTCTTTGGTTTTACGGATGCTGACTTTGGTGGAGATTTGGATGACAGAAGATCTGCTTCAGGTTATGTTTTTCTCTGTGGCGACACAAGCATTTCTTGGTGCAGCAAGAAGTAGGGTTCAGTGTCATTATCGACAACCGAAGCGGAATACAAGGCATCTGCACTTGCTGTTCAAGAATGCGTATGGCTTCGAAGACTCCTCGAAGATCTGAACAAGATGATCAACCAATCGGTTCCTCTATTTGGAGATAATCAAAGTGCTATCAAACTTGCAAATAACCCGGTGTTTCATGCAAGGACCAAGCACATTGAGATCGAGCATCATTTCATCCGGGAGAAGGTGCTCGATGGGACGATCGAGGCGCTGGAGAGCACTGGAGGTTTGAAGTGAAGAAAACATTTCCGACATCTTCACCAAGTCATTTCCCAAAGGCCAATTTGAAGCTCTTCGGTCAAAGCTCGGTATGGTTTCTAAAAAACAAGTTTAAGGGGAAGCGTTGAATTAAACTTGTTTTTTAAGTTAAAATTAAGTTTTGGATTAAATTGAATATAGGGTCAAAAATTAATTTTTGGGTTATGATCCAATAAATTATATTTTGGACCAAACCCAAATTTAATTTTGTGATCCAATTTCTAGAAACTTTTAATATCTAGATTTTTATGTAGAAAAAATCTAGATACTTAGAATAAAAAAAAAATCATGATATTTTGTTAGATCTTTTAACTATAAATATCTAGATTTTTATGTAGAAAAATCTAGATACTTAGAATAAAAAATCATGAAATTTTGTTAGATTTCACTAGAATTGTAATATTTTATTTTGGTGAATAATTGTAACTATGGGGTTATAAATACCCATCCCCCCTTATTTGTATAAAACCAAGCAAAAATTAAGAAATAAAGAGTCTTCTAAGTATAAGTCCTCTTCTAAGTGTTCTTTTTCTTTCCTACTTAGAGTTCAAGTTTTCTTTCGAGTTCTTCTTCGGTTCTCTCGAGTTCTTCTTCGGGTTTACGGTCTAGGGCCACTGCTAAGCACTGTGTGAAAGGATCTTCCTTTCTTTACAAGAATTGTCGGACTTTCAATATAAAATGTATATTATTTTGTAATAAATTATAATATATCAACAATTGGTTCAAGTCTAATATAAGGATTAATTTAACACGTAAGTTGCACTACAATTTTTTTCATCTAAAATTCAAATATTTATTTTATAAATCATACACATTAATCTAAATTTAAATCAAATAAAAATTCAGCCCATAGAAAAATATGGAAAGGGGTAGTTGTATTTATATATTTATAACTCTTTTACATAATTTTCTCATGCAATCATCACAAATTTTGAACACTAAATCATTGAAAGCAAAAACCCAATTCGCAGTTGACTCTGTCAAAATGGTTTCTATGGTGAGGAGAGATGTATATATAAGTCAAAAAGAACAGGCAAAACATAGACTTTATAACTCAAATTAATTTACATAAAATTAATTTAAACATTAAAAACCGCTTTGTTCGATTTTTTGGTGAAATTTCAGCTTGACTTTTTCCTTAGTTACCAATTTTCCCATATATTAATTGTTAATTTTATATAGTATAAATGTGGTGAATATTCTGCATTTATTTTATGTCTTATACTTTCAATATTTTTTCCCCACTAATAATCGGATTAGGTTTGGAAGTATTGATTCAATAGAAGGGCTATGTTCATACAAAATCAAAGGATATAAATTATATTTACAAATATATATGTATATATCCCTTTAAAGATCATCGCTTCTCATGAGTATGTGAAAATATAGCTTTACATTTGGAAAAATTTTAGCTTAACATCTTTGTATTATTTTCAATATATAACCGATATATGGATGCATGCCTTTATATATAGAGAGAGGTAAAATGTAAAATTTTATATATGAAAAAGGATAACAAAGGATAATATATATATATGTGTGTGTGAAAGAAACTTTATATATTATTATAGGATTTTTAATGTTTTGGTAAATGATTTTTAATGTACTTGTTATTCTCGAATTTTATTTAATATGATATCAAGTGGGTGATTCGTGGTGAGTGATAGGATGCCAAAGAATAAAAACCAGAGAGGAAACCAACAAAAACCTACCGGACAAAATAAAAGTTTCAAATTTTGAAACTAAATATTCTTATAAGTGGAAGAATATATTTTTGTTGAAATGTATTACTTAAATGTGGGTAACAGCTTACATATTCTCATTAAAAAGGAAAATCTATAAAAAATTGTATATACATATATATATTAACCACACTCACACCCAACGCCCAAAATGAGATTTTCTTGGGGGTCCTATCAATCCAATATCTTTTCAGTGTAACAACAAGATCTCCTCTAAAGCTGCCCCACATCTCTCTTTCTTTTTTATTTATATAAGAGTATATGCATACATATATACGCACTTTGATGATCCATTGTGTTATTATAAATCGAAATCCTTAATTCATAAATTATGGTATTAAATGGTTGTAAATTTTTTGATTATTTTTTAGTTTAGTAAACTTCAAATCTATATCTGTGATGATATTATAATCGATTTCATTGCGAGTTGAGTATTTTAATGTTAGATTTTTTATTTATCTGTTATATAAGTATAGAAAATGGACAAAAAAATATTATATATATTGTGTTAGTTTATATCCATTTAAATATAAATTATATATTTTAATTATGGTATTGAATACTTCTACATTTATTTTAATTATGGTATTGAATACTTCTTTATTTATATTTGATAATATATTTTATTTCAAACATCCGCCTGCATTTGAACATTGTCTTATCTAATGAAGTTATTTCGTTTTATTTATATGAGATTGAGTCTAACTAATTCTAAAAACTAATTCAAGAGTTTAGAATTGTCCAACACCATATATACGAGATCAAGATCCATTTACTCACTACAAAAAAATTCGGATTTCGCGACTGAATTTGCGGACTGACTAATCCGTCCCTATTAGGGACGGATTAGACGGATTAGGGACTAATTAGGGGTGTCAAACGGGCCGGCGCGGCCCGAACCCGACCCGAGCCCGTTGCGGTCCGGTTCATTCGGGTTCGGGCCCGACCCGGCCCGTGGCCCGGCCCGGCGGGCTTCCCGAAATTGGAAGTGAGATGCTTACCATGGCTGCAGAGAATGTAGAGGATGTTGAAAGCTAGGGTTTGAGAGCAGAGGGACGAGATGCTGTAGAGAGGAAAAAATGAAGTAAGACGAGCGGCGGCAGAGAACGAAGAAGGGGAAAATAGATTAATATTAGGTTTAGGGTTAACGATCGGGCCGCCCGGCCCGGCCCGAAGCCCGACGGGCCGGGCTTACTTCGAACGGGCGTTTTTGTCGGCCCGAGCCCGAAGGCCCGGTTTCATTCGGGCTGTCAATTTTACAGCCCGAGCCCGCGTATTTCGGGCGGGCTTCGGGTGGGCCCGCGGGCTCGAGCTGTTTTTTACACCCCTAGGACTAATTAAAGACGGATTTAGAAAACCGTCCTGAATCCGTCCCTAAATTTGGGGACCGTTGGGCAGTCCCTAAGTCGTCCGGAATTCGGGACGAAATTGGGACTTAAAAATTTTCGGCCCGAAAATTGCGGACTGCTGAGTCAGCAGTCCGCAAGCAGTCCGCAATTTTCGGACCGAAAAAATTTTCGAATTTTTTAGACGGTGCGACTCTTTGATTTCGTCCATTTTTCCTCCGATTTTCCATGATTTAGGGTTCTTCCACCATTTCCTCTCTCTCTCTCTCTCTTTCGTTCGTTTCTTCTTGTTTCTGCTAATCGATCGAGAGAGACGAGAAGATCCGAAGATGGCGACCATAGATGAGAGTCCTTCAGCTAAGAGATGGCTTCCTCTTGAAGCTAACCCTGACGTCATGAATCAGGTACCTTACTTCCCCTTTCGATTTCGAGAATTCTTTGTTGGTTCTGTGCTCCGATCATGGAAACTGTCCCTTATTTGGTTCATAAATTGTTGATTTGTAGTTTCTATGGGGTCTTGGTCTTCCACCAGACGAAGCGGAATGCAATGATGTATTTGGTTTAGACGAAGAACTTCTCGAAATTGTCCCCAAACTGTTCTTGATGTGCTCTTCCTCTATCCCATCACACAAAAGGTACCCCAAAGAGCTTTAACATAGTGCTTGTATTGATTATATTGATTGAAGCGTATGTTGTCCCCTCAGAGTGAAGAGGAGAGAATCCAACAGGACAAGAAAATCAAACAAAATGTTAGTTCTGATCAAACGTTTTTTTCAAAATTTCATGTTTTATTTTTAAAAAAAAAATTCCGGACATTTCCAGACGGCAATGCTCCGTTCGGAAATTTTGCGACAGTTTCGGACTAACATTTTCGTCCGGAATTACGGACGGATTGCGGACTGGAACTGATTGCCGACGCTCGTTTGCGGACGGCTCGTGCCAATCCCTAATCAGTCCCTAAATGAGTTTCCGGACGGATTAGGGACTGAATCTTCAGTCCCTAATCCGTGAATTTCTTGTAGTGACTTAATTGTTATCGAACAATACATCACAACATTATAGACCAATTAATATATAAATAATTTATTCATATATTATAATAAAAGATTATAAACCATAAAATTTTAATATATATTTGACATGATATTATAACTTAATTCATTTCGAAATTGAATATTCTGATATATTCAATTGCGATATTTATGCTCCAATATCGAATATAAAGTGAAAAATTATATTATATTATATTATATTATATTATATTATATTATATTATATTATATTATATTATATTATATTATATCGATTGAGATATAGTTATATACTATTATATTATATGTGATAGATATAAATTAAATACTTTTATATACGATATTAGAAAAATTCCAAAATTTTAAATTAATTTATGAGTTTAATAAATCTAAATTCATATAAAATAATATATTTTATTTCAAATTGAAATGGATACGTAAACTCGATCTAATGAAATTTTTTTGTTATGTTAATTACTTGAGTTCAATGGCACGATATCTCACAAAGCTGTAAAATATTAAGGGTTACAATATGCTTAATCATTCGTAAATGCATATACGAAAATATTAGAGAATGATAAGAGGTTTATTATATACCCATTTACATGAAAAAACATAACTTATATATCACGCAAAATTAAGTAAATGAATCGAAGCAACCACTATATTAACAAAAGTTTTATATTATATATTTACAAAAATTAAAATTGTATAATTACTATGATAGCGTAAAAAAAAGAAAACATGTAAGTTGGAAATGGGTGAAGATGAATAACAAATATAATAATAATTATTTAAATATATATATAAATATATATTTCAAGGTGGATAAAAAGAGGGTTTAAATTATTAGGTTAACTAGTTTAAGCAACCTTAGTATGTGATTAGGTAAGGGATTTGAGAGGTGCAAAGCGCCACGTGGATTTATAAATTATGGTACGATGAAATAATAACGCCAATAATGATGTGTCTCTTGTTGAAGATGCGATTATAAGCAAGAAGGTCGTGGTATGTCTAACAAAAATAAATAGATCTAGCGTTTTTTATTTTGTTATAGTATAATAAATTAAATAAATTATTTAGAATAGATATATTCATATGGTAATAGGAGGATATAAAGAGTTATTTCATTTTAAAATTTGAATTTTTATATTACAATGTTCATATTAATCGGCATTTAAAACTTAATTCAAATACTAAATTCACAATAAGTTCATTAACTTCTTATTTCATAAAAAAATAAATGGACTTTTATATGATTTTTCAATTATATGGTAACTTTTCTGAAAATTATAAATGTATTTTTTAAGTTAATTTGAAATCTCAAACATATTTTTAAAACCACACTAATTGTTACAATATTGCGTTGAACTTTATTGAAAATAATTTAAAATGTCCCATTCAAACATTTCATATTAGGGTTTGAAGCTTGTTTTATGGATTTTTTTTAAAACGTATTTTACATTGATAAATGAACCATCAATTATATTGAACATCATTATGTTAGTAATTTTTTTTTATAAACGAAGTCTATATTTCGATAAAAAAAATGTAAACTCATATTACTTCATTTGAAAGATCTTCTTTGCATTTTTTTTGTAGGCGTAGGTGTATGGTTGAACTGAATTTATCCATCCAAAACATTTATATATTTTTCCTATACAATATATACATATATTTTTTATAACAAATATAGAATTTGGTGATCCATATCTTCAATATCATAATCATATTCTTTTGTTTTTCCAGAATACTGTTAAAGATTCTCTGTGTTTATTCATTTATACACTTTTTTTAATTGTCTCATATATAAAAATGGACGGATGCAAATATCTTCTTTAATTTGCTAGATTTTTCACTTGCTTCATAATACATTGACTTGGTCAAAGGCTTTGCTCGTGACTTTTATAACCATTGTTACCTACAATTTTTGTATGTATATACGAGCATGTGCATATGTATATAATGAAAATGAATATATGTAGCTCCACTTTGTATACATCGCATGAAAATAATAGAAAATGCTGAATATATTGTCTAATAAAACAATTCTAAACTAATAATTTATTTCTCTTTTTGTTTATCATATTCCATGAACAAAAATATATTTTATTGGTAGAAATTTTGTCAAATATAATTTTAGGTTATCCACTACTATATATATATATAAATATATATATATATAAGTTTAGAATTATCCAATATTATATAAATTCAAAGTTAATATCTTAATCGATATAAGATAATTTAACATTTCTATATTAAATTTTGTTCTGAAACGTAGATATCATAATCGGAGATTTAATATCGATATATTCAAATTGGGATTAACTAAATTCTGATAACATGTCAAATATAGATTTGGATCTAATTAATCTTAAAAATATCTCAATAATTCAAAATTACCCATTTTTATATGAATCCAAAATTCATGTTCTAATCGTCCGGTAATAATTTATCATGGCAATTTTATTTTTATGTATGTAATAAATTGTAAGAGAGAGATTGATCTCTCTTTCTCTCTCCTTGTAGGTCTTTTCTCTCTTATTTGATAATTACAGCAAAAAAGGGGGTAATTAACCCTAGTTTAACTTATATGTGCACAAACGTACATATTTATTTATAAAGTAAAAAAAGAAAAAGAAAAATAGTGAAAAGGAAGAGTGTTAAAGAGAAATATAAATACACTTTATAGCTTTTCATGGCTTCTCTCCTGTAACCATCAATTCCTTTCACATTTGATTCCCTTTGGGTTTCTTTTGTAATCAAAACATCCATCGGAAACTTACCTTCTCTCTCTCTCTCTCTGCCATGAATTCCGGTAACAGTAGTAGCACTCAATCCTCAAGTGCCGGTGGTGAGGAAGAGTACGACTCACGCGCCGCTCACTCTATCTCTCCTTTCTTCAATCACCACCACAACCCAAACGCCGCCGCCGTAAGGAGCTCAATACCACCGGCGGGACTTTATCAAGATGGCTTCATCGGTGGTTCGCCGTCGCAGCGGCCGCCTTCTTTGCAACATCAACCCCACATAGACCCTCTCTTATCAGATTACTTCACAAATCTTGACACTGATTGGTCATCGAAGACCGTACGAATCGGCTCCGATCTCGACGGACCACAATCGGAACCGGTCGTATTCACAAGCCCCGCTTCTTTGCCACACATGAGACCAAACAGTTCGGTTTCTGTCCCTAGAGGCGGCGGCGACAACGACAATATGGCACGGAACCCGAGGAAGAGATCTAGGGCCTCGAGACGCGCGCCGACGACAGTGTTGACCACCGACACGACCAATTTCAGAGCCATGGTTCAAGAGTTCACCGGAATCCCTGCTCCGCCATTTACCGGATCCTCTTCTTTTCCTCGGACCGGCCGGTTTGATCTTTTCGGCCCTTTACTTAATTCGCCATTACCATTAAAACCCTTTGCTCAGAAACTCATCCCTCCATCGTTTCTTTCGTCTTTATCATCATCATCATCATCTTCACCGTCTTCTTCCGCTGCCATTATTGCTTCTTCTTCTTCTTCTTCGCATCTTCCTTCTACAGGACATCAGAATCTGAATCTCTTGAATACGAATACGATCATGCAGAGTATCACCAACCCTTTTCTTAACATCCACTCTCCTAAAGACCCTTTAACCGATCCATCAATTTTCACTGCAAAATCGAAACCTTTATTTGACCAATCTCAGAGCTTCAAACTGGGTTATTCTCTTGATGACTTCGGACACTTGGGTGGACTTGTCTCATCTTCATCGACGTCAGCCCTAATGTACAGAAACAACAACTCTGACGCCGAAAACGTCGAAGCTGATCTTTTGAGGTCCATCAATGGAGGGTTCAGTGAATCTATACACAGAGTCTCCGCAGCCGTTTCTGGGTCATCTCCGGTACCGGAAAATAATGTAGCGGCGGAGAGAAACGAAGGTATGGTGGAGTCATGGATTTGTTCGTCTGATTAGATCGTATGACATACACAAATACATACATATATATATATATATAGTTCAGTATATTTATTAGCAAAACAAATGGAATACAGAAAACCTAGGGAACATCTAAAGGAGCATTGAAGACATGTAATATTTTTATGTGTTACATTCAATAGTCTAACGTTACGACTTCCGGCATAATTAAACATTGTTTTTGGTTTTTCAAGTTTAATTATCTACTCTTCGTTCTCTTCTTTTTCTTTAGTTTCAAATTTAATTTTAAATATTTAATTCTTTTCTCCTTATAGATGTATATTTATTTACATACATCCATACACCTCTAGCTCTTTACACACTCATTATATATGATCGATTTTTAACTTTCACATTATATATATATATATATGGTACATACATGTGTGGTAATCATTACGATAAGAATAGAAATATGATCGTGGCTTCTCCGATTGTTTCATGATTTAATTATCGTCTCATTTGATACTCTCTATGCAACATTATTATAATGAATTGGGCACGCATTTTTTATATGGGTAGATGATACACATGTAAAAATTGCATATGTTTTTATACATGCTTATATATACGTAAATACATATATATATACCCCGTTTACATGTGGAAAACACATATATATATATGGGGAAAACACACACATATATATAATATACTCCGTTTACGTGTGGAAAACATTATTTGATATCTTATATGGTCTTTCCTCCACATAGAATATATAATATAAAATCGAGCATTCGTACATTTTATTATGTTAGTATCGTACGGATAATATGGAAGCAAGTTTAACTTGTTAGTTCATCATATGTCATGGACGTTTTGTCTTGTGATTAATTATCTGATCAGTTAAAATGAATAAATTGTTATAAATATTTTTGAAAGCTTTGATATAATGATCATCGTCCATGTCATGTTATGTCTTGATAGATTTTTGCTATATTTTTTTTTTCTTTTATCATCATAAATGCAAAAGGTTAGGTATATGTCCCCATTAACAAATAAACGAATTCCGTAACTCAAACCAAATCCTATTATTTTGTTTATTTGTTAAAACTCCAAATCTAGGTATAACATAATAAAAAAACAGTAATTTGCTTATAACGTGTTATATATATATATATATATATATATTGTTTCCAATAGCTACTTTGAGTAGAGGACTATAAACATATATGGAGGAGTGATTGGTGGAGATATAAGGGGAATAGTTAGCCGCCGCGGATCTTAAATCCCATCATATTACATCAATCCATTGTTAATCACGAAATAAATAATTTTTTTTCGTTTTAATATTTCGAATTTCCTTTATTTTACAATATTAAATTTTTAAAATTATGTTTTTTAATATATAAATTTGATGGCTTTGTATTTAAAACTGATATATATGTGATTGTTATATTTTTCTAAAATTTTCTGAATAGTATAAGGTTGGTATTTTTTTTTGTAAAAAAATATAATGGGTAATTTTATTTCGCCTCGTAATTAATGTAAAAAGGAAAAAAACTTACCATATATTTAATTTTTAATAGTTAGTTTCAACCGTTCCTTCGGCAAGATTAATAGCTGTTTTAATATAATTAGTGCTAAAATTTGATATAGCATTATTTATCACATTTTTATGCGTGATGGTTTGCATTTATTATGTTTCATTATGGATAGGTTCCTATATGTAGTTTTCCTGTTATATATCTATATAATAACAAATTTATATCGTTGTAAATATATCTGGTATGTCATTTAATATGTAGTAATACAAAGTAGGCTTTAATTGGTTTGTATGACACGTAATTAAAGTATTTAATATGGAAAAATGCATTAAAAATAATTCGGATAAAATATAAAATAGTTTAAGTGGTGGTGAGTGCATGAAACAAGATGTAACTCTTAACCCATATTTAATTCTTTTTTATCTTGAAGAACGTATTTAAATTATAATAATATATAATTAGCTATAATCTCTATAAATTTTGTTTAAAATTTATGAAAAATAAGTGGTAAAAATGTATCATATGGGATTTAATAGCTAAACACTTTCAAGATCAGTTTCAAATATATTTGAATTTGGTCAAAACATGAAACTTACTATTTGATTGTAATCTTTTATAAATATATTTTAACTTTATGAACAAAGAAACTAAATCATTTGTTTATTTTTTTTCATCTGTGATTTTGCAAATTAACCATTGAAAAAATAATTATTACGTACCACACTGCTTCATCATGAAAGCATAACCATCTTTGTCTCTCTATACGTGAAACGGCGACGTTTGAGGAAGTTGGTAAAATAGTAACATTTACAATAATTTTTTTAGTAATTATTATTTACAATAATCATCATCCGTCTCATTGATATATCATGACTATTTCGCACTTCAACAATTCACACTTTGTGCTTTTTACTTCGCTTTTATTTCCACATAAAAGAAAAAGTTATTCCAAAAATAAAAGCCCTCTTTTGCCATACAATTTATTTTAAAATCCAAAATAACATAAAACACACAGTCCACATAAAAAAAAGTTATTCAAAAAATAAAAGCCCTCTTTTGCCATACAATTTATTTTAAAATCCAAAATAACATAAAACACACATGAACATGAAAATTTCGTGAACAAAAATCTTTCTCCTCTATGTGGAAACTATAAATCCAAATAATTAGCCAAAGGATTTAGTGGCAATATATATGATATATATGTTTTATTTTTCTTTTAAAATTTGCCATAAATTTTTTTTGTTCTTTTGCAATGATGATCGCCATGCCACCAAAAACCACAAGATAGACATGCACAATTATGTATATTATATAGTAGAAATATTGTGAATTTATCATGCAAACAAATTCAATTAGTCATCTTATAAGAATATATAGTACACGAGAAATTATAAGATATTCATATATGGTTATACCAAATATAATAGTTAAATTATAATAATCCGAATATGTCATCAAACCATTTTTCATAC
>CM071870.1:1137992-1168657 GCA_036759665.1 Gynandropsis gynandra
TTATATGTCCATATATATACATAGATTTATATTATTTATACGGAGAGTGGAATTCAGCATCCTTTTATTCACCATGTCCCGTTACGTCAGCAATGATTACAAATGATTGTTTTTTTTTTGTGTATTGGGAATGGCTCTGATTTATTTTTTCATAAAATCTTAGTTTTATTATTTATTTTGTAATCATACATACTAACCTATTAACTTATTTTAAAGCCATAAATAAAATCATATTTCGAACATACCATTTAAAAAATAATTTAAAATGTTATTTTGATTTTAACTCTATCATTCTTTTTAAAGTTAACTTTAAAAATTTTCTTATAAATATTGAAATTTCAAATTGTTTTTGTGATCTATATGATTTTTTGAGATTTATGCGACGTTTTGAGATTCATGCGTTTCTGTAAGACTATAATCTTATGAGATTTATGCGGATCTTTGCAATCCCGTGAGATCCATACGATCCTGTGAGATCCGAAATCGGTCGAAAATCATTCAAAAAACACTCGAAATTATCTGAAATCGATTGATAATCGTTCAAAACACTCGAAATCGATTGAAAGCGGTCGAAAATTGCTCGAAATCGATCAAAAAATTGATCGAAATCGGTCGAAAACGTTCAAAATCGCTCAAAATCGCTCTCAACTTCTAAATCGTTTTTCGCTATTTGTATTTCTTGACTTTGAAATTAGGAGCAACTTCAAAATTTTCAAAAGGGATATATTTTTACAAACAAAAAATAAAACAAATTTGTTTTCTTTTTACAAATTTTCATTAGATTTTAAAAAACATACGTGAAGTCATCTAACGGGCATTTACGATATTATGCCTTTCAAACATAATAAAAAAAATATTTGTTTATAAAAAAAGTGATGAGATAATGCCGCATTATAAATCGGTGAGTCCACAAGTTGTCTAGAGCCCGCTATGCATCGGGCATGTAATATTTACGTAATATTATTGAAATTTTGTTAATTACAAACGATCGTAAATATTTATTTGTATTGTCACTAAAAAACAAAAATATTTTTTCTTAATTTTTTATAGCGTTGATGAGCTATGAAAATATCTTAATAGGTTGATTCGTCTTCGATAAAAAGACGCAATTGCCCCCCTACGGCTACGTTTCGGCTCGATTTTTACAGGTTTTTGTAAACCAATTAAACCATAAAATATTGGGTTGGACCGGTTCGGTTTACCATTGGTTTAGTGTGGTGGGCAGGTCCCTGACAGAATCTAATGATAGATAAACCCTAAGCCGATCTAAGAACCCCCAGTTTCGCTTGTCGAGCAATTTCGCCGGAAAAAATGGGTAACGGCAAGCAAAGACGATCAAGAGGGGGACATTCTCATAGAGACCAAACGAATCGGAGTCATCGGTCCGAAAGGTTAAAGATGAATCTGAGTTCGCCTGTTGTTTTTGTCTTTGTTTTCTGTATATTTCTTCGACGAGGAATCAATACTTTGTTGAATTCGGTCCTTTTTGCAGGGAAGGTGAATCACTTCCGCATAATGAAGGTAATTTCGTCTGGTTTTCTGCATAATTTAGTCTTAGACTATTGATTTCGATGATTTTGTGTGTACTGTTTACTTATGGCTTCTGAATATGCTCTTATCGGATTTCCCAGAACCTGAGGATGAACACTCTGGTCCGAAAGTTCAGCTGGCAATGTGGGTATGCTTGAGTTCCTTGGTTGATATTTTCATCATTAGCCAATGAGTTCTAACATGGTTGAACTGATTTTGAATCAAATCGTTCACCCTGATTTGATCAACATATTCACTGCCATAGCTATTGTGTGTGATTTAGGATTTTGGTCAATGTGATGCGAAGAGGTGCACAGGTCGAAAGCTTTCGAGATTTGGCTTGTTGAAGGTAACTATTATGGGCTCTACATTGATATTTATTGTTTCTTACTTTAATTTGACTTCAATGAAATTGCATTGTAGGAATTACGGGTTAACAGTGGCTTTGGAGGTGTTGTTTTGAGGTACTTCTGTCCATTTATTTGCATCATCGAGTGATTAACGTCTTTTATGGATCACATAAAACACATTTAGATGCGTTTGATGCCATTTAACGATTAGCCTCAAATCTTTATCATCATCCAAATATGTATATTCATATCTTAGTTCTTGAACCTGTGAACTTGTTTATGTATATTCATAAACAAACTTTAGATTTGTTTGATGCCATTTAAGGATCATCCTCAAATCTTTATCATCACCCAAATATGTATATTCATATCTTAGTTCTTGAACCTGTGAATTTGTCTCCAAAGCGAATTAACTTTCTTTATAATGACATATATTTTTGGGCTTGTTTCGGAGTGAGAGAGTGAAGGTAGTAATGACGATGCTTGCCTTTCTTTGTGTCAATGATTCT
Source organism: Gynandropsis gynandra (assembly GCA_036759665.1). Classification (NCBI taxonomy): domain Eukaryota; kingdom Viridiplantae; phylum Streptophyta; class Magnoliopsida; order Brassicales; family Cleomaceae; genus Gynandropsis; species Gynandropsis gynandra. The sequence goes on from CM071870.1 coordinate 1,140,382, forward strand.
CTTACGAGCAATCTTTTTCTTTTGGTCAGTCCTGTTGGTACACAATGTGTTTCAAAGGAAGATTACAATCTGATTAAAAGAAAAGGGTTAGCTGTTGTTGATTGTTCATGGGCTCGCCTTGGTGATGTTCCATTCGTGAAATTGCGTTGTACTGCTCCTAGGCTCTGTAAGAACTTCAAACATCTTTAACGACTATACCTTTTTTTTTTTTCTGCGTATAGTTTTGTCGGCATAATATATATATTTTTATCTCATTACGACTCTTATGATGAAATTCGTATTTGCTCATATTTACAGTGCCATGGTTGGTAGCAGCAAATCCAGTAAATTATGGTCGGCCATGTGAGCTATCTTGTGTTGAAGCTTTATCTGCAGCTTTAATACTATGGTAAGCAGTAGCCTCTTCTCTTAACTATAATCTAAGTTATGAATAATCATACTGTCTTCATACTAAATACATTATTCGAAAACGAATTTCATATATCATTTGTTCAATGTTTTAATCTTCTCATTAGTGGGGAAGAAGAAACTGCGGAACTCATACTAGGAAAGTTCAAGTGGGGTCATGCCTTCTTGTCCCTCAACAGGTAAGAAAGGAACCTCCTTTTTCTTCTTATCTATGTGTTCTTCTGATCCTCTCCCATGGAATTGGAACTGGAACATAAAATTACCATTCTGACCAGGGAAATCTTGAAAGAATACTCGAAATGCGAGAACAGCGCTGAGATCATTTCAGTCCAAAATTCTTGGCTTTCCCAGCAAACTCAGGTCCCAAATCATCTCCCACGCGAAAAAGGTAACTTTTTCAGTTTCAGGACAGATCTTTGTCAAAGATGGGCTGGGTCTAACTAATCTCAAAAGCTCGCTCAAGAGTTTAGGGTTGTCCAACACCATATATACGTGTCCTAGCTGATGTGCCGATGTGGGACAACTTATCATATCACTCTTTTAAGACTCAGACTCGGTCTTGGAGCGTGGACATCGCAATCGGAGATCCAATATAGATATATTCAAATCGGGACGAACCGGTCTCTGATACAATGTCAAATATGGGTTGGGCTTAACTAATCCTAAAAGCTAACTCAAGACACCATATATATAAGTCTCAAAGCTTATTATAACAATCTTATTGTCTCGATTTCATGACAATGGTGAGGTAAAGCTTGAGACTTTGTGTTTATGATGGTGCAGATGTGAGTAAAGGGGATGGCTCGGGTAGTGAATCGGAAGAAGATGAGGATGGTCTTCCACCTCTTGAAAGAAATATGAACCATATGAGGTTGCAAGATAGTGAAGATGATAGCGACTGAATATAGCCATAGATCCTTAAGAGATCCCTCTGCTAATAAATTATTACGATTTTTGTGTATTGTTCAGCATTAATTTAACAAGAAATGGATTTTATAATAGAAATTAAGCACTTTCTAAATGTTAAATATAATTTTTACTCAAATTTAATTCAAATAAATTATTAGCGGTGATCGCGTTTTCTGACGATTCTGGACGATATTAAAACCGACAGGTGGAATCGTAGTAGTCTAAAAACGCATTATAATGTAGATTTTAAAAATTTGAAATTATGTTTTGTTACACCAAAATACCATTGTATCTTAATTTTTAAATTTATTTCAAATATTTGAAAATTATAATTACAAATATACACTAAACAATAAAAATTAAATAAATTCTTTTCTAAATAATTGTCTATTTTGTATATTTTGTTCAAAATACACTTGTAACAATTTTCTACCATTCGTTTTTAATCGCAAATGCAACGAAACCAAATAAAATAAAACATTATTAATCGTTTACAGAAAGAACGTAAACATTGAATTTTCAACCGTCAAAACTAAATGATGGATAGGTTTTATTAAACAAGGATGGATATTTTCGTTGTTGTTTGAGTAAAATGAAAAAAATGATATTTTTATTAGTTTTTTTTATTTGTTTGCAATCGGATATCTGATAAGATGCTGTTCGGACAAACTAAATCTGAAACAGCACTTTTCCCTCAATTCTCTGCGATTGTTCGTTCATCGCTCCCTCGATTCTCTCTCTTAGGGCTTTGATTTGCTTCAAACGTCGTCGTTTTCGCATCTCTCCTCTTCTCCAGGCTCCATTTACATCTCCTAGGGTTCTTCGTTCATGCTCCGCCTTCGCTCCACCGCAAATTTCCTCCTGACCCACCGCCGCATTCCCTTCTATTGACAAGACGACTCCATTTCCTGCTCCGACTTGGCTCCATCTCCCGCCGATCTGTGTAAATCACTTAGATTTGCAGATTCTCCCTTCGTAGATTCTAGGGTTTTGTGGACAGTTTGGGTGGGATGAGTAGTGCGTTCAGTGAACAGATCCTGGCCGATAAGCTCGCGAAGCTCAACAGCACTCAACAATCTATCGAAAGTATCCTCTTTGAATGTTTCTTTTAAGCTTTGATTTGATCTTTTCTTCTTCTTTTGCTTTGTTATCTTGAAGTTTGTTTTGTTCTTGACCCATTTGGATAAGCTCTGTCTCATTGGTGTATATTCCATCGAAGTAATGCTGAATTGGTGGTGACAACATGGGAGAAACAGTTTCATAGTACAGAAATGGTACAGAAAGTACCTCTCTTGTACCTCGCCAATGACATTCTTCAGAACAGTAAACGACAGGGTAATGAATTTGTGACTGAGTTCTGGAAGGTTCTTCCGGGGGCTCTTAAGGATATAGTTTCTAAAGGAGATGATCGTGGAAAAGGGGTCGTCTCTCGATTGGTAAATCAAAGGAATCTTCTTCTTGTTTGTGGTTTAATTGTTGGATTAAAAGGAGCTTTATGTGTGTAACTGATTAGGGTTGGATTTAAGCATTTCGATTTGGGTATGCAATTGTGTTTTAGGGTTTATCTTTTGGTTTATTAATGTAAAGTCTGTTGCTTTTTGTGCTTATTGGAATCGAATCAATCATCAGTGTGCTTGATGTTATGATCAAAAGGAGCTTTATGTGTGTAACTGATTAGGGTTGGATTTAAGCATTTTGATTTGGGTATGCAATTGTGTTTTAGGGTTTATCTTTTGGTCTATTGATGTAAAGTCTGTTGCTTTCTGTGGTGCTTATTGGAATCGAATCAATCATCAGTGTGCTTGATGTTATGATCAAAAGGAGCTGTATGTGTGTAACTGATTAGGGTTGGATTCAAGCATTTCGATTTGGGTATGCAATTGTGTTTTAGGGTTTATCTTTTGGTCTATTGATGTAAAGTCTGTTGCTTTCTGTGCTTATTGGAATCGAATCGATCATCATTGTGCTTGATTACTTGATTGATAGGTTAATATATGGGAAGAAAGGAGAGTTTTCGGGTCGCGTTCAAAGAGTCTTAGAGATGTAATGCTTGGAGATGAAGCTCCTCCACCTCTTGATGTCAGCAAAAAGCGATTGCGTGGAGCAAAATCTGCAAAACGGGATTCAAAAGCGTCTAGAATGGTAACGAAAAGCTGTATTTGATTTGTGTAATTGATTCTGAATGGAAATTAAAACACTTTTTTGTGAAGTTCATCAGATTTCTTGTTTGGTTCTTCTGATTGTAATTTTGCTTTTTGTAACCAGAAATTGTCAAGTGGAGGTATGGCTGAGAAGATAGCATCGGCGTATCATTTAGTCGTCAATGAGCATTCAAATGAAGAGACAGAGACGAGTAAATGCAAATCTGCTGTAAAACATATAAAAAAGATGGTAAAAGACGTTGAAGACGCCTGTTCTACTGGTAAGCGTATCAATGACGGGCACGATTGGGATCTTATATTCTCATTATGAACCCTAATCTTGAAAATGTTGAATCTCTTCAGCGAAAGATCCAAGAAGAAAGGAATTGGCGAAAGAACTGGAGGAAGAAGAAAGCATTTTGAAACGTTGTATTGAGAAGCTTAAATCAGTCGAAGGAAGTCGAGTTGCGCTTGTAAACCAATTGAGAGAAGCTTTACGTGAACAGGTACTCGTTCGATGATTTGCCCTAATGTCTATAATAATCGAGAACTTATTTTCTGACAAATTTGTCTCAGGAATCTGAACTTGAGAATCTTCAAACTCAGATTCAGGTATGATTGATTTCCACTCCATTGATCTGTCGGTTTCTAGTGGTGTAAAATGAGTTGGTTCGGCTCAACTCGCCATGAGCTCGCCAAAAAATGAGCTGGCTCAGCTCGGCTCTTTGGTATAAATAACAAATAATAACATTATCATATGTAAATAATATATTATTTTTTTCTTTAAATAATATTTAATACATGGAAAAAAAATATGTATAATATGTTAAAATAAGAAAATATGTGCTTTTGTACTCAGCTCGTGTGCCAGCTCGTCAGCTCGTCTAAGCTATAACTAATTTTTGGCTCAGCTCGTCAGCTCGTTTTTTAAACGAGCTCCAGTTCGGCTCGATCAAATATGATCCGAGCAAAGCCAGCAGCTCATTTTACACCCCGATCGATTTCGTTGATATGGTATCTATATTTCATGATTTCTCTCATGATTGTTTTATCAGGTCGCCAAAGAACAGACAGAAGAAGCTGAAAACATGCAAAGACGACTCAACGATGAAGATTATGGATCTAAATTACTGTCTGATCCTGCAACTATCATTACAGATCTTGATAATAACACAACAGGTGGTCATCAGGCTGTTAAATCCACGGCCGCCTCTCTTGCTGCCATGGTCGCGGAGAAGCTTTCATCATGTACCTCATCACATATGATTATGCAATCTGTTCTCTCTTCATTTGCAGCTGAAGCAACAAAGACTGCTAATCTGTCGAAACCCGACAGTTCAGTTCCAGTTTCTGACACTAATCCATTTCCTCCTCCTTACAACAACTCATCCATGTTACCACAAACCACTGTCCCGAACCAGACGCCAACGTCCCAAGGTCAATATCAGGTCGTCCCTAATCCAACGCAACAGTTTTTACAACCGCCGGGAATGAATAACCCTTATGGGTTTGGTTCAATTCCGTTAATGCCACCGCCTCCACCTCCTCCACCGCATTTGATGGGTCCACCACCACCACCACCACTTCAAATTCCTCAGCCGCCGACAAACCCACCTCAGCAATCACAACAAGGGCCCACCTTTCAGCCGCTGCAGCCACCGGGAATGATGTATTATGGACCGCCGCACCATTCTTAGAGTTAGAAAGTATGATTTTAGGGTTTAGGTAGTTGTTGGGCAGTTTAGTTAGTCGTCCTGACCACTTTATGTTGAGAATGTGATTTGTACCCAAAGTTTTGCAGACATGGAAAGGTCTAATGATCTGTGTTTCCTGCCAACTGGTTTGGTCAAATTCTCCTCCTTTTTTGTTACCATTGTAAAAGATTTGTTCTTTCTCTTCGTTTCCTCAGGACCCAACTGATTCAAAGTAACATTGGATCAGCAGAAATTTGGTCTCCTGGCTTCTAATATTTTCTAGGGGTGAAAATTTCGGTTCAGTTATAAAAAACCAAATTGAATTAAATTGTGATCGTTCGGTTCGATTCGGTTTGAGTATAGATATGATAATCGATTCGATTTGGATATAGATATGATAATCGATCGAGTATAAAATAAAAATTTGAATAGATTCGGTTCGATTACTAACTGAATAATAATGAATAATCGATTGTTTATATAAAAAAATAAATAACTAATATTTATCAAATAAATATTTATATAATATAATAATAATTAAAATTATTATATCAAATTTAAATAATAATATATTATGTTATGCTTTTTAAATATATAAATTATTTGAAATATTCTGAATAATATAATATTTTTTTAATTTTATATGATAAAATATTTGATAAAATTAAATTAATAATCAAATAAATTAGAATTTTGTTTTTATTTTAATTACAATATTTTTCATATAATTAAAACGAATCATTATATATCTAATCGAATCTATTTAAATTTAGTTATTATTTGATTATTATGTTTTAAAATCTCAATAATATATACCTATTATATACGAATAGAAATCGAAAATGGTCAGAACTAATATTTTCATTAATTAACATCTTTACATGAAATAAAAAAAAAGGAGTTGGAGGAAGAAACATTTTTTTTTTGCAATCAAGCAGAGAAAAGGCCACAGGAGGCAGCGAGAGCAAATTGTGACTTAGCCTCCAATTTCCTCTTCAAAGTTTCAATCTTCTTCTCATCAACTTGGAACATCATCTTCATCGCCGTCGCCGGATAATACGTCGGAAAACCCATGACCGGAGCCGCTGTCTCCGCCGCTGTCTGCTTCAACCTCCGCTCGTACTCTTCGGCCACTAAGATCGCAATGTCAGCCATTCTCTCTCTCTCTCTCTCTCCGGTTAAGTCTGGTTTTATTACAAAGAAAATAAACTGAACAAAGGGTTTTTATAGTGCCTTATGATGTCATGCGAATTCGGATAAGCCTTAGAATCGGGTCGGTGCATTTTCCACTTTTTTTTTTAATTTTTTAATAAAAATAAATATCTTAAAATTATTGAAATAAATTAGTGTCCGATGGGTTTAGTGGTTTTTGAGAAGAACGTGGGCTCGCTCGGTTTCTTTTTATTTATTTCTTAATTAATTAATTAATCATATTTTTTAGATGGATAAATGATTTGCTCAATCTTTCTTTTTACTAACATAACCAATGGGACCAACTGGTTTATTAATGAACATTGATATATTAAAAAAATGTGATAAAATATGTATTTATTTTAGAACATTATTACTTTCAATGTTTAATTTTTATTCCAAAAATATCAGAATGGGGGGCCCACCGGATTAGATGGGTAACAGTGGTCCGATAACAATGGTCGGTGCATACAAAAAACAGCAGCAGCTGCTGGGTTTTAAGTGTGTGTGAATATAATTGTAAATTTAGAACAAATATTATTTTGTTTTTCTTTAGTTTCCTTGTAATAGTAATAACATTGACACTGATTTTTACTTATGGAAAAATATTGACATTCTATTTTTTATTATTTTATATTTTATATTGATGAGATCGATATTATATCATATAATTTTATACAAATTTTCGAAACAAAATTAAGAAATAGTATGTTCGGTCTGAATGAATCTATATCGTTATTAAAAATTCACTCGAACGATATTATGATCGTCCAAAAAATTTAATAAATCTAAACAAATTTACGACCTTAAGGTATAGTGTCCTAAAATATTTTGTGACTTAAATAATAAACTACAAATGTGGAATCTTTTAATTTGGTTGAAGCAAATATTGGAGTGTCCTACATTATCCAACAAATTTTATGTTTTGTTTTTGTTGTTAAAGGATTTCAGTTATTACCATTCACCAGAAATGTTGGCCTAAATTTATATGACATATTCTGTATTAGGAGTTTTATTTATGTAATACAATATTTGGTTCAACCCTAAAAAAATAAAATTATAAAGGTCACATTTGGATAAGCAATGTTCAAAATTTTAAATAATAATAAGTCCTACATTATCCAACAAATTTTATGTTTTGTTTTTGTTGTTAAAGGATTTCAGTTATTACCATTCACCAAAAATGTTGGCCTAAATTTATATGACATATTATGTATTAGGAGTTTTATTTATGTAATACAATATTTGGTTCAACCCTAAAAAAAATAAAATTATAAAGGTCACATTTGGATAAGCAATGTTCAAAATTTTAAATAATAATAATAAGCCCAAAATTATTGGACCCACATAAAGCCCAATTAAAATTATCAGAATATTGGGCCTTGATAATCTATTAAGTTCTTTGAGTTTGGTACACATTTTTCTTTTTTCTTTTTTAAGAGAAACATTCTCTTTTATCTTTCAACAAAACATAATATTATGTCAATATATATATATATATATTTTTATATATATATTAGTTGATTTTATACGGCATAATTATATCATCAGTAATAATTATGTATATGTATATAGATAAATAATGATTTGACGTATCGGTCATAGTGACATTACTAGTAAAACACAATTTATCCCAAAAAAATTAATTCAACCTCAAATTATGAAATTGACGTTTCTTACTTTGGTACTTTCAGTTTCTTTCCCTTTTTTTTGTTCTTACTAAACTTCCCTCTTTTTTAAAAAAAGTTACTATTATATATATATATATAAATTCTAACGATTTATTCCTTCATTCATTAAAGGAGAATAAAAAAATTCGGAACAATCATTATTCTCTTCTTGAAACAAGGCTATTGGCTCCCATTTTGTTGCTTTATTCTTGCCCTTAGCAATACACGTAGCATGTAGATTTTTTTTAATATCAAATTTTCGATTTTTAAATATATTGATAATTTGGATTAAAATATTTTAATTCGGAACGTTATCAAACAATAAAGAGAGCAAAGTCATAGTTAAATAAAACCATTATTTTTTAAAAAAATCCATTAAATTTTAGTAACATATATAAGAATTTCTCAAAATAGACAACATAAAGCGGGAATGAGAGAGAAAATGTTGAGAAAATGAAGGAAAGCAGAGGAAAATGCAAAGATCAAAGAGAAACAAGAGAAGAAGAAATGAGTGGAATAATTCTTGTATATCGATACTCTGTATATCAAGGTTTATATACAATTGTAACTAACTAACTTTCTGTTATAAAACTAAATTTATAAAATATCTAATATGCCCCCTCAAATCTGAATCGACAAAGGATGATACAGACTTGACATATTGAATCTGCTAATCAAAGAAGAAAACAGAGAGGGCTGAAGAGGCTTAGTGAATATGTCTACGAGTTGCTTCTCTGACTTGACATGCATCATCCTTAAGAATCCACATTGCAATCTGTCTCGCACTAAGTGACAATCAATGTCAATATGTTTTGTTCTTTCGTGGAAGACAAGGTTGGTTGCGATGTGGATTGCAGACTTGTTGTCGCAATATAAGTTTTCAGGTCCCGTTCTCTGTATCTGTAAGTCATCCAGCAAATGTGTAATCCATATAAGTTCACATGTTGCATTTGCTAATGACCTGTATTCAACCTCTGTGCTACTTCTGGAAACAGTTGATTGTTTCTTTGATTTCCATGAAACCAAAGATTCTCCAAGTAATATGCAAAAACCAGAGATTGATCTTCGAGAGTCAGGACATGATGCCCAATCAGCATCTGCAAAAGCATTGAGTCGTAATTCTGATGATGCAGAATAGAACAAACCTTGTCCAGGGTCGTTTTTCAAATATTTGATTACCCTCTGAGCTGCTTTGAAATGTGTGGTTGTTGGACTTGCCAAAAATTGACTCAACTTGTGTACTGCAAAAGTTATATCTGGTCTAGTGATCGTCAGATATAACAACTTCCGTACCAAAGCTCTGTAAGAAGTGGGATCTTGTAAAGGTTCTGCAGAGTCTTTATGTAGATGAGTATTGGGGTCCATAGGAACTGAAATTGGTTTGCAGGCTAGAAGACCAGTTTCAGATAGAAGATCCAAGCAATATTTCCTTTGACACACTGAGATACCCTTGGATGTTCTTGCAATCTCCAATCCAAGGAAAAATTTAAGAGGACCAAGATCTTTGATGTTAAATTCTCGTCTTAGAGTCTGCTTGAGATCCATTAGAGATTCATCATTATTGCTAGCTATGATGATATCATCAACATATATCAGAAGTGCAATAAAAGATGATCCTTGTTTTCTGACAAACAGAGTATTGTCTGCCTGAGATTGTCTGAATCCAGCTCCTACCAAAACTTTCGAAAGTTTTTTATACCATTGTCTTGAGGCCTGCTTGAGTCCATATAGAGACTTTTGTAATTTGCAGTCAGAATTAGGAGCTAAAGGAATACCTGAATTGTCTGTATAACCTGGTGGTAGCATATAGATCTCTTCATCCAAATCTCCATGAAGAAACGCATTTGTCACATCCATTTGTGTGAGAGACCAGTTATGTACTGCAGCAAGAGCAAGTAAGAGTTTCACAATAACTAGTTTGGCTACTGGAGAGAATGTGTCAATGTAATCTACACCTTCTTGTTGAGTGAACCCTTTTGCTACAAGTCTTGCTTTGTAGCGTTCTATTGAACCATCTGCCTTTCGTTTAATTTTGTAAACCCATTTGCAGCCAACTGCTTTCTTTCCATCAGGTAGAGGAACTATTGAACAAGTTCCAGTGTTTGTCAAAGCCTGGAGTTCCTCGTTCATGGCTTTTCTCCATTCTGCAGTGGTGATAGCTTCTTTGAAGGATTTTGGTTCAGACTGGGAGGTTATGTTTAGGATATAGTTTTTGTATGAGGGAGATAGTCTATCATAAAAAAGAACAGAGGATAAAGGGTATAAGGGTGAAGAAATTGGTTTTTGATTTTCTTGAGGTTGATGTGTTGCTAGGTAGCAATGATAATCTGAGAGATATCTGGGAGCTCTGACCGTTCTCTTAGGTCTCTGAGTATTGCTCACTCAGATGTATCAGGTAGAGTCTCATGATTCTGTTCTGGTATAGGAGTTTGACTTATATCAGGTATAGGTAAGGGTAAGATTGTATTTGGAAAGATGTTTGGTAGGGGAGTTTGAGTTGAATCAGACTTATCAGAAATAAAAGGGAAATATGTTCTCATGAAACTCTACATTTCTAGAGATCACCACTGCATTACTGTCAATATCTAATAACTTGTAGCCCTTGTATCCAGCAGGATAACCAATGAAAACTGAGGCACGATCTCGTGGAGTGAATTTGTGTCTTTCATGTTGATGTGTAGATGCATAGCACAGACAACCAAATAGTTTTAGATGTCCATAATCTGGTTTATGCCCCTGCAACACTTCATAAGGGGTCTTATCCTTTAACAAAGGAGAAGGAATTCTGTTGATAAGATACACAGATGTCTTGATACACTCACTCCAGTAGGGCAAAGGCAGATTTGACTGATATAGAAGAGCTCGAGCAACATTCAAAATATGTTGATGTTTTCTTTCAACCACTGAATTTTGTTGAGGTTTGTATGCACAAGAGTAGTAATGAACAACGCCATGTTTCTTGCAGAAATCAGAGAAACTAAGCTCCGGAGCATTATCAGATCTGACTGCTTTGATCTTCTTATTATACTGAGTTTCAACCAAAGATACAAATTAAGAAAAATCGTATTTACATCACTCTTATGCCTGAGAAGATATACCCAGGTCACTCTACTATGATCATCTACAATAGTAAGGAAGTACTGATGTTCTTCATAGGAGAGAACAGAAAAGGGTCCCCATATATCAATATGTACAAGATCAAATGGGTTATTGGTCATATGATTTTCAAAAGGAAAAGGTAATCTTTTTTGTTTTGCTAAATGACAAATCTTGCAATGAGAAATGTCTGAACATTTGGTGAGGGAGAGAGTCTCTGAGAGGACTTTTATTCTGGGTATAGAGGGGTGTCCAAGCCGTTGATGCCATATAGAAGTGTCAGCAACAACAGCATTGCACAATGAGGTAGAAGTCATCAAACAGCTTAATATCTGAGCAAACATGTGTAGTAGCTCCAGAATCCAGAATCCAAGCAGATTTGGGAATAGTTGCATTATGAACTGAATTGCATATTAAAGCAGAGATGGAGAAGGAGTTACCAGATGTTGTGGAAGATTCTGGTGCTCCTTGCTCTGTTACTGTTGGATTCTTGAGTTGATCATTTATCTGAGCCACAAGCTTTTGAAGTTGATTCTGATCAAACTTTGAGACATTAGGATAGGAATCAGTAATCACATTTGCAACATTGTTCTGGTTCTGAAGATTTGGCCTCATAGATTGTTGAGGCTGATTTCTTGAATAATAGGCTGCCCGAGGTTGAGAGTATTGAGTCTGAGATACTTGATTTCCAGAGGTTCTTGGTCCAGAATATTGCGGAGCTCGGTATCCAGGTGGATATCCATGTAATTTATAGCACTTGTTCACAGTATGTCCATACATACCACAATGTGTGCAAAGAGGTCTAGACCTTGGCCTGTAACCATTTCCAGAAATCGCAGCAACATGCTCACCAGAAATCTGATCTTTAGATGTTTGCAGAACAACCGTGTCATTTGTTGGAGAGGATTTTTCACCAGCATTTGATGTTCATGTTGTATCAACAGATTGAACGCCTTCTTCAAATCTGGTAGTGGCTCCATCATGAGAATCTGACTACGAATATTCTCAAAAGAATTGTTCAGTCCAAACAGAAACTTAATCACAAAGTTTTTCTCAAACAAATCAAACCAACGTTTGTCAATTTGGCAAGAACAATTGCCACAAGTGCAAACTGGTTGAACTTGAGCAGATTTAAGTTCTTCCCAAAGAGTAATCATGGATGTGAAGTAATCCGTGATATTCATGGATCCTTGTCTCAGATTCTGAAATCTTTGTTCAATATTGTATAGTTGTGGAGCATTATTCTGTTGAAAACGCTCGATGATTGTTGTCCACAGTTCACTTGCATTTTTTATGTACAAACAACTTGCAGAGATATTTTTGGAGACGGAACTAAGGAGCCAAGAACATACCACATCATTGCATCGTGACCAAGCACCAAAATTTGGATCATCATCAGGAGGTTTCGAAAGAGTTCCATTGACGAAGCAGAGCTTGTTTCGTCCATTGAGAGCCATCATGATGGAGCGTTGCCAAGAGTTGAAGTCTGCAGCCGTAGAAAGGCGATCGGAGACTAACTGGAGGTTCATATGATCATTTCCTCCGAGAAAATAGGGATTATCATAAGAATCATGACGAATGTACTCTGATACCATCTCAAAATAGACGCAAGAAGCGAAGAATGAGAGAGAAAATGCTGAGAAAATGAAGGAAAGCAGAGGAAAATACAGAGATCAAAGAGAAACAAGAGAAAAAAATGAGTGGAATAATTCTTGTATATCGATACTCTGTATATCAAGGTTTATATACAATTGTAACTAACTAACTTTCTGTTATAAAACTAAACTTATAAAATATCTAATAAAATTTAAATTTAAAATCATAAAATTTACAAAAATTCACAATAGAAATTGTCAACGATGATTTTGCGAAAAAACAAAATAACAATATAATTCTTTCTCAATTCACGACAAAAAAAATTCCGTTGTAAAATTTACAACAAAAGCAATCAAATTATGTAGCAATTTTTATGACGATTTGTTACATGTAAAGTTTGTTATATAAGTCAATTAATTTCTTTAAAATTTTCTCGATGTAAAGAAAAAGGCTGATATTTTTTCCAAATTATAACTTAGTCGTTAAAAAACTAATAATATTATCAAACAATTAGTTGCTTTAAAAGCATGACTACTTTACAACCAAGTGGATAAATGGGATCTTCTTTGTCCTATATACGTAGCTTTCACGCTTCACGCATATATGCATATGAAATTAATAATACTAATAATCCCTTAAGCCAAAGATTAATTAATCATTAATTACGAGATTAGTAGTCTTTTGGGCACTCGTAGGGGCATAGATACCATGAGCTAATTCATGCGCATATATATATATATATATATATATATATTATTTTGGATCTCTCTCTCTTTATTTGCACAGATTCTTGCCCTAACCTTCTTTCTTTCTCTATTTCAATAATGTTCATAGATGCGTTTTCATAAAGAGATATATATTTGCACACAATTTGGATAGATATATGTACATATATATCATCCATTATTACATAAAAAGAAAGATTATATATTTATTTTGACTCATTGGAATAGCTCAATCAGTTATAAGGAGATGAAAACTCTACCCTAAATATTTTTATAAAACTTATCTGATCTGATAAAGTTTGGAACTAATATTCAATAACTATATTGTAAAAAAAATGGAACTTAAATAAATGTTAATAACAATTTTAAATGAAGACAAACTAACTATTAAACCATTTTTGTTACCATAATTATTTGTCTTTTATCTTTTCTTTATTTTTTTTATTTATAATTTTTCTTATATTTCCTGTATCTTTATTTTCTTTTATACTTTCTTATATTTTCAAGAGGTATACCTCTTATATAAATATATGTAATCTTTAATTAAAAAATGCAACTCCATTGTTAATATTGAAAATATTAGAACATCTAAGAAACAATCTATAATGCCTAATTATCTCAATGATTTTCATTATTATACACTCTTATCTGATTCGGTTCTCAATTATTATACCTCTTATCTGATTCGGTTCTCATCACTCAAACTACTCCATATCCTATTTCCTTTTTTGTCTTATAAAAATCTTGCTAATTCTAATAAGTTTTTGCATTGCAGATTTCTTTACAATCTGAACCAAAATCCTTTTTAGCTGCCAATAAATCTTCTGAGTGGTGTTTAGCAATGTCACAAGAAGTATATGCTTTAGTGCATAATGGTATTTGGTCAATTTGTTCTTTGCCTATAGAAAAATATGCAGTAGGGCGTAAATGGGTATACAAAATTAAATATAATTTTGATGGAACTATCAATAGATACAAAGCTAGACTAGTAGCTAAAGGATATACTTAGAAAGAAGGAATAAACTACATTGATATGTTTACTCCAGTCGCCAAAATGGTTACAATCTGTCTTTTTGTTGCTTTAACTGTATCTAATAATTGGTTTATTTTTCAATTAGACGTTAGTAATGCCTTCTTATATGGAGATTTGAATGAAGATATTTACATAACGTTACCTAAAGAATATACATCTAAAAATTGAGAGAATTTTCCTAATAATGATGTATGTAAACTTAGGAAATCGATATATGGACTTCAACAAGCTTCTAAACAATGGAACAAAAAAATGCAATAATTCTTCTTAATTCAGGTTTCATTAAACTTTTTATCATTATCTTTTTTAAAAATATTCTGATGATTGTTTTATTGATTTGTTAGTCTATGTTGATGACATTTTGATATTTAGCAATTTACAATCTGCAATTGATTCTGTAAAACTCACTTTACAAACTGTTTTCAGACTCTAGACTTAGAACCAGTTACTTATTTCTTAGGACTTGAAATTTTACGATCTTCTATCGGTATTTCCATCAGTCAAAGAAAATATACTCTAGAATTACTTACCAATTTTGGGATGTTTGGTTGTAAGCCTCTTCAATTACCTATGGAGGTAAAATCAAAATTCTCCAAAACAGATGGATTAGTTCTCGAAAACCCAAAATACTGCAGGAAACTCATTGGTAAACTTATCTATTTAACGATAACTCGACCTTATATTTCCTTTGTTGTTAATAAACTTAATCAATACATGAATTTTCCAACTGACACTCACTTATTTGCAACATTTGGGATATTGCGATATTTAAAAAATGCTGCAGGTCAAGGTTTATTTTATCCCTCCAACAATAACTTGAAACTTTACCTTTGTGGATGTAGATTGGGCATCATGTTTGGATTCTCGTCGTTCTATTACTGCTTACTTTATTTTTCTAGGCTCTGCTTTAATCTCGTGGAAATAAAAAAAAGCATGTTACTATTTATCGGAGCAGTGCTGAGACTGAATACAAGGCAATGGCCAATGCCTCATATGAGCTATCATGGTTAGTCTCCTTATTATCTGATCTTCGGATTCCTTTTTGTCAACCATCATTACTTTTTTGTGATAACATGATTGTTATTCACATTGCTAATAACCTGGTATATCATGAACGTACAAAATATATAGAAATAGATTGTCATGTTATCAGAAAAAAATTTTGGTTTCTTAAAAACAATGCATGTGAAAACGGATAATCAAATAGCAGATTTATTAACTAAACCATTATCTATTCCTCAGTTTAATCAATTATTCTCCAAGATGAAAGTATGCAATTCATACTCCTCATGTTGAGGAGTATTAACATAATTTTGTTACCATAATTATTTATTTTTATTCTTTTCTTTCTTTCTTTTTATTTAGAATTTTTCTTGCATTTCTCATATCTTTATTTTCTTTTATACTTTCTTGTATTTTCAAGAGATATGTCTCTTGTATAAATATATATAATATTCAACTAAGAAATAGAATTCATTTTTTCACCAATACACAAAATAGACAATTTTATCTTAATCAATTCTAATATCAATTTTCATTTACAATATTTTTTTTACTATGGAATATGTTGGAATTCATATGGTTCGGGGGGAGGGGGAAGGGGGAATAGGTTGGAATTCATAGAGTTCGGGGGAATAGATTGGAAATCATATAGCTTAGGGGAATATGTTGTTTCAAAAATATTTAACGGAAAAATTAACAAAAAATTAATAGGATGAATTTTTAAAATTCAGAAGGAAATAGGATGAATAATAATAGTTTAGAGAGGAATAGAATGAGTAGGAAAATTTTCTATCCGATGAAATTAAGGGTGAATGAGTTGTTTTTTTTCTCTCGGATTGGTTTGAAGAAGGGCAACGGTCACACATACGGTCAATTATTTTTTAAAATATTTTACAGTGAATGTAAAATAAATCATTTACTATGGATATTTGTACTTCCTAATCACATAAATTAAACCATATTCACTTCTGTGGTCCAACAATCAAATAAATACGTGAAAATTCAAGGATATCGGCTTATTTTTTATATTTTCTAACTATTTTCTTGAAGATGGGACTTCTCTATATATAAATTAGAACTGCCTAATCACGTTCCATACCCATATGACGCAATCAATGACCCATAATGTCTTTTCAGTCACAAAATTATATATACATATTACATATATATAACATATATATATATATATATAAGAGTCACATAAATTATGGGAGATTATAATAAGTGACCCTACAATGGCAACCAAAGGTTGCTCTACTTATAATGAATGACTAAAAACGTCTCTAATTTAAACGACATAATTACAATTTTTTAAAAATAATCTCTCTTATATTTGTAACATTTGAAATCCCAAATCGAATTCATGCACGTGCAATTGCATGAATCCGCCACTAATTAATGTGCTTTTGCTCCAATATATATATATATATATATATATATATTATAATCATTCGTCATTACTATAAAAATATTGGATTTTATGTGGATTAATGTAATCATAGAATTATAATTGAATTTAAGCCGAAAATATGAATAAAAGGGCGACGGGAAGAGATGAAGATAGCCACACTTAGTGGCAAACCACTTTATAGTAGCACTTAGAATAATTCCACAAATAGGCAAAACAATGAGTTTATGCGTGACGTCTCTTTTTTTTCTCTTTCTTTTTCCCATTATTCTATTAAAAAAACTTTATTATTATGTTATCCGAATTAATTTATATATATATGAATTATTTAATATGTGGATAGAGTATGATGAAAGGGAAAATCACTAATCACACGGATGACCAACCAAACTCTAAAATGGACCATGGGCAAATCCACTATGCTATTTAACTTTATATTTGTTTTAATTTTTTTGAATAAATTTGTAATTTTACCATCATTTTTTATTGATAGATTTAAATTAAAATAAATATATTATTAAAACGAAGAATTGAGTTGACATTGAAGATATTTTATATCGTCCTTTAATGAATTGAATTAATATATCCTTTTTCTTTTTAATTATATATTTTCATATAAAAAATAGTTAGAAGTAAAAAAATAAAAATAAAAAACCTAATTTCTTATACTTATCCTGTCGCGGCAAGTTTCCTCCTACTAGACAATCCAATATTATTTTCCGATTTTTTAATATAATTTTACATTGTTTTATTTTAAATAGTTTTGTCTCAACTATACCTAATTTATTGATCTTTATCCTCTCGTGCATTTACACATATAATCATGTATTTAAATATTATTAAAATAATGACTATATATATATGTATTCTTACCATATTTAACTGATTTTAATATTATTGTAAGATAATATGAGTAATTAAATTCATTAAATAACAAATTTTATATCGAAATTTGTAATTACATTTCCAATAAATGCAACGGTATGATTACGTTATTCGATGTTTTGACATCATACGCAACGAAACCACGTCAAAATTTTATTTTGTTATAGTCATATACATATGTATATAATGTCTCATCAAGTATATATTTTAATCCATAAAAACTATAATAAAATAATAAGATGAACATGTAATGCATTCATTATTATTTTAATTTCATAGAATCGAAATTATTAATTTTTTTTATTAATAAAAGCTGAGGTCACTTGTTGTCTCCTATGGTATTTGAAGGGCCAATCTGTTATAATTAAAGGTTGTAATATTATATAATTGCTTAAATCTCACCAGTTATTCACATGATTTAAATACTTAACTGGAGAATATATGAATCTTTTTTTAGCCGGCAATATATCTCTGGATTTGATTCTAATTTATTATTTAATATGAAATAAAACTTTAATTGCTTCACGACAAAGTATTAACATCATAAGATTGGAAGTTTAGTTAATTAATAGTAACAAGTACAATGTTTATTATATAGATTTTAACTGTTTAAGACTAACACGTCATAACAATTAATGTGAAATTAATTATGATTATGTATAATATTTCTAAAATACGAGTTAAAATATACTCATTTAATAGATATAATTAAGTTGTTTGGTGAACAGAAACATTCAGTGTTAAAAAAATATTGGTCGGTTGCTTAATAAACTTGTAGTAGCCATTATTACATCAGCATATAATAAAATATTTAATAAATATATTATTCTCAATTCTATTTCATTTAATAAATACACATTATTTTTAAATAAATTTTTTTAGCTCGAATCTATCAATTATCCAAGTAGTCGTTACAATGTCACTCGAGACGAAGCAGGATCTCATGGCTCCCAATTCCCCACGCGCGCGCGTACTTAACACGTGTCGTGCCCTTCACACAGACGCCACTACGCTCAATGTACGCGCGTGTACTTCAACTCCGCCGTCAAAATGGTTCCAGTTACCAGAGGAACCACGCTGATGATAATAACTAACAGGGGTGCAGGTTAAAGTAGCAGGGCGTAGATTAAAGGAGAAAGGCGTAGGATAAGAAACAGGATAAGGAAGAAAAAAAAGCAAAAATTAAGGTCGACCTGGTGCGCACATAAGTCAGTGGAGACATCACGAATAATAATGAAACAACAATAATAAATAGAAAATATATTTATTTTAATAATTAATTAATTAATCAAAGGAAAAAATGTTATGAAAACTGTATTAATTTATTTTGACTTAGCTTGAGATACGCTTAAAGACAAAAAAAAAACTTAAAATATGAAAATTGGAATTATATAATTAATTTTTAATGGGATGAGAAATGTTAAAGAAGTGATTGAAGGTTTATTTTAAGTCATCATCTTCTTCTTCTTCTTCTTCTTGAGGATGATGAATCCTGGGGTTTTCAGACACAAGGAAGCAATTTTATCCATTGGGTCTTCGTTCCGATTTGAACTGACCAATTTCTAGGTTTTTTCGTCGATGATTTTGTGTTCTTTATACATGGATTTTCGCGGGAAAAGTTCATCTTTTTGAAGCCGTTTTGCCGCGAGAGACGTGAAGAAGGTTCGGCTTTGGATCTCAGTTCTTACTGATTTTATGTATTTGGGTTGTTTATTTTCTGGGAAAACGAGAGAAAGTTGAAATCATGGGTTTCTGGGTATCATACTTCATTAATCAAAATCAAATTTTTGAGTGAAAATTTTACCGCACTGGAAAAAAAAGCCTGAAACTTTGATCCTTGTCTGCTTTGGTTAAATTTGATTTTGATTATATAGATTTTCAATTTTACAAATTGTACAAGATATGTGATGGTTTATGTTCTTCGTCATATAAAAACCTAACCCAATGGAGAAAGAATCTAAATTCAGTGGTACTGATGAATATTGAGAATTTTCTGTTTTTGGAGTGTTTAAAGTTGGTCCACCATTAAAGGAAAAACAGTAAGACCCAATAAGTGATTGGATCTGTTCTCGAAAACCAATATGATCTTACCAAATAAGAATAGGGTTTTTGTAAAATTAGTCAAATTTTTCATCTTTATTGGATCATAAAGATCGTAGGAGCTACCCGTTGACAACTTATGTGGTGGAAAGTGAATTACAGACACGAAAGTCTCTTCTTTTACAGAAATTGAATCATATGTTTCACTTCTCATCTCTCTGTTCTTCCCAACTCGTAGGAATTCAATGCTTTTATGCTTTTGTTGATTCGGTCTGATCAATATGAGATCTGTTCATGTACATGATCGACTGAGTTTATGTTTGAATGATGATAAAGTTTCTTTCTTTTGATTGGCAGCTGAAGAAATATGAATACAACGTCAACACATTTTGTACCGCCGAGAAGGGTCGGCATCTACGAACCTTTCCATCAGATGGGTATGTGGGGAGAGAACTTGAAGGGCAACATAAGCTTGAACACACCGAGCCCTATCATTGTTCCCTCCAATCAAAAACTGGATAATCTGGTACTTTCTCATGTTTCTTAATCAGATTTTGTCTTGGATTTCAGACAATAACCCTTCTTAAATTTGTCCAGTCTGAGGATACTTCCCATGGGACGGCAGGAACTCCTCACAAGTTTGATCAAGAAGCGTCAACATCCAGACATTCTGATAAGGTAAAAGCTCCATTCTTTATTCATGCCCATTTCTCCAAGTGATCTCGGCTGCGTCATTGAACATTTATTTATTTGGTTCCTCGCAGATACAGAGACGTCTTGCGCAGAATCGTGAGGCAGCCAGGAAGAGTCGTTTGCGAAAGAAAGTACGAAGAACATTTGTTAAATAGAAAGTTTCCTAAATTGATCTGTTTGTATAAACAAGGATTGGATTGGTTTTGCAGGCGTATGTTCAACAGCTGGAAACAAGCCGATTGAAGTTGATTCAATTAGAGCAAGAACTTGACCGAGCAAGACAACAGGTAACCCAAATCATCTGTTACTTTTGATTTGAATTACTTACAGAATGTGACAAAACAAAAGCTTATGTTGTAGGGTTTCTACATGGGGAGTGGAGTAGAGGCTGCTTCTCTCGGTTTCTCAGGAAGCATTAACCCAGGTTTGTATCAGGACTGATTTATCTTCAACTCAATTTGATCTCATCGGTTAAACGAAGATTCAATCTTTATTAGGTATTGCTGCGTTTGAGATGGAATATGGACATTGGGTAGAAGAACAGAACAGACAGATATGTGATCTAAGAACAGTTTTGCAAGGTCAAGCCAATGATATAGAACTGCGGATACTGGTTGACAATGTTATGAAACATTACTTCGAACTCTTCCGCTTGAAATCAACGGCTGCAAAAGCCGATGTCTTTTACGTTATGTCAGGGATGTGGAAGACTTCGGCTGAACGTTTTTTCTTATGGATAGGCGGATTTCGACCCTCTGAACTTCTCAAGGTAAGTAATCTTCATTGTAACCATAAGATCAAAAGGGTTTTCGTAAACGAATAAAACGATACAAAAACGGATGAATCAATTGCAGGTTCTTTTGCCTCATTTCGATGTCTTAACGGAACAACAACTTCTCGATGTATGCAATTTAAGACAATCATGTCAGCAAGCAGAAGATGCTCTGTCACAAGGTATGGAAAAGCTTCGACAGACATTAGCAGAAAGCGTAGCCGCAGGACAACTTGGGGACGGGAGCTATATCCCGCAGATGAGTTCTGCCATGGAGAGATTAGAAGCTTTAGTCAGCTTCGTAAATCAGGTAATTACCGAGATTAACTAAAATTAGTAACAAGAAAGATCATTTTAACATGTTCCTTGAACACCCTTTTGTGATTTGGATAGGCTGATCATTTGAGAAATGAGACGTTACAACAGATGCATCGGCATTTTGGAATATATATTATGATTTGGGGTGCTTATACATATAATCGATCATCATCATAATCTATAACAGCTACATCCTGGAACTATCTCGAGATTAGGAGTCGTTTTTTTATTTATTGTTTTCACGGGATTTCAAAATGTTTTTCGAAATGTTTTAATAAAATCATGAGACCGTAACACGCAAGACTTGAAGTGTCAAGTTGGGGTTTTAAGCATGGAAGGTTAAATGGTTAACCATATTTTGTGGATAGTATCGAGGATGATGGTTGGTTGATTCTTTATCATAGAGCGCACAAAGTCTCTCTCGTTATGATGAAGTCTTAAAAGAGTTACTACTATAAGGTGGACAACATGACCGAAAAGAGAATTTGAGGATACTTTTATCACCATTGAAGACACTGCTAGCGTCTATTCTAGTGAATCAGAAGCAAATGGAGATGTCAGCTTACTTCTATGTCGTGAATCAGATTATTAGATTCAGTAGTAAGAAGTAATGTAGATGTAAGATATCTTCCGTAAGGGGGGTGAATAAATGATTTGACTCGAAAGAAACTTTCAATTATCAAGATCTTGATTAGAGAGATTAAGTTGGATATTGTGTTATGCTTTTTGGTGGGTGAAAGGATTCTCTTGTGAAATGAAACCCAAAGGAATGTCCAGAGTTTTGAATTCCTTGGGTTAAGTTCAAATAACCTTTTGAGTTGAAACATGTGTTACAAACTGTGTGTGGAGCGATGGAGTTGGCGTTCCTACAGTTATGCATGGTCAACACATGTTGGTAAAGAATGCATCCGAAATTCAGATGAAATATTGAAATGATTAGGTATGAATCATTGCACGAGATAGGCTAGAAACTCACTTAGTAGAGAAAGGACTTATCGAGGGGGCATCTTAAAGTTTTCAAATGCCCAAGAGGAAAAAAAGAAAGTCGTCCAACAAGTTTGAAGGATCCATGATCAAATAGAGTGATTCAAATGTTCAATCGTAGTTATTCGAGGTGCTAATGCTATCACCGTGAAAGTGAACATGTTAGACAATGCTAAGGATATATAGAGTAGAATGCTTATGATGTGACAATTTTGAAGATCAAATTCGTAAGTGTGCTTAACAAATAAGAGAATGAGCTATATACAGAAAAAGAAATAGAGCTTAAAGCACACGGTAAAGTGTTGGGTTATGCAATCGAGGGTATACACCATGATAGAATATCAAGAAATACGCAAGACTAAAAAGCAAAAACTCGGTCTATCGTTGGTCGATAATCATGGGAGGCCTACCTACTTATATGTTTTTCGACACCGGTGTTCTGCATAGTTCCATCAAACCATAGATGGATAATCAGTTACAAATTTTGGAGATTCAAAAAGTATGTTTCAAGTGCATACTCTAGTGAGGCAAAATTTAGACTAAAAAAGGTTTAAATGGTTCTCGTGTTAGAGAATTGGATGACATATCTTATAGTGATAAGGTATAGATTTTTTCAGGACACAAATGTTCGAAGTATATATTCACGTAGCTAGAGATGAATTTGCGTCAAATAATGTGGATTAAATTTATTGCAGACTACAAGATAGACATTGCATATAATTGTACAAAAAAATAAAACAAAAACTAGTATCATTGCAGGTATGTTGAGCCGCAAGAGAATTGAGATATGGCTATGCAAGAGTTTCATGATTTGATTAATCAGATAAGTGTTCGAGATAAACGACAATGTAGACTAAATCAGAGAGTGTGGGGTTGGATCCAATAAACCGTGTAGATCTACCAATAGAATTTTAAGCAACACAATTGACTGATGATGGATTGTAGAAGATTCAACATAATCAGTACGACCCAAGGTACAAGTTGTACGAGGTCATGTAAGATGGTGTGATAATGATAAGTGATAAAGAGTATGTGTGCCAAAGGTTATAGGGCTTAGATATCAGATTTTGAGCAAAGCTCGCCAATCTAATCATGAGTTAAAAAAGTTGTATTGGGATGTTCGTCAACTTTATCTATAGATAGAGATGGAGAAGGACATCTTCGATGGATAACGAAACATGCCAATTAATCAAATCAGAGCAACAAGTACCAAACGGGAAATTGAAAAGTTTGCCAATTTAATGGAACTGAGACCATATTACCATGGATTTTGTGGCAATCTTTCAAGGACGTCAAGTGGAAAGGATGCCATTTGGGTGATCGTAAATCGACTAACTAAATCATCTTATTTCATTTCGATAATGAAGATTTTTTTACGAGAATCAACTAGTGATGGTCTATATTGTGCAAATTGTGAAGTTACATGAGTTCTGTTAAGCATTGTGTTAGATCAAAATGGAAGATTCACCTTACATCTTTGGCAGACATTTCAAAAAGAGTTAGGAACCAAAATGCGTATGAGCATTGCGTATCGTCCAGTGACAGACGGACAATCGGGGAGAACTATAAGGACATTTGAGGACTTATTACGAGCATATGCATTCGGATGGCTTGGTAGTTGGGTGAATCATTTACCGCTTGATGAGTTTGCGTACAACAATAGCTATCATGCTAGCATTGGAATGCCACCATATGAAACATTTTATTGGCGACCATATCGTGCAGCCTTGTATTGGAATGAGGTGGGGGAGATATCTATCTTTGAACTAGAGAATGTCGATGAGACTATTGAAAAGTTGAGAATTGTTAAGATAATGAAGGTGGCTCAAGATCATTATAAGAGTTATGGTGATTTAAAAAGAAAGAACATTGAGTTTAACATTGAAGATATGATATATTTGTAAGTTCAAGCGAGGCGAGGGAGATCAGGTTGGAGCCGAGGGAACAAGCTATCACCACGTTTCACGGGACCGTTTTAAATAATTGAGCGAATTGGAGTAATGACCTACCGATTGGAGCTTCTTTTATCTTTAGAGAGAATACATGATGTGTTTCAAATGTCACTAGAATAATTAGAGGTGTTGAATTCGAGGATGAATTCAATTGAAGTGCGGGAGAATTGTGAGGCCCAGGCCCAAAGAAAAAATATTATATATATAATTAGGGTAATTAGGGAAAAAGAAGAAGAGAATAAGAGAACCGTGTGACGGAGAAAAGGAAAGGAAGAAGAAGAAGAAAAAAAAGAAAAGAAACTGAGAAAAAAGAAGAAGAAGGAAGAAAGAATTCGCCAAATTTTCGTCATGTTCTTCGTGGAGAGAATCTGATTTGTGTTGTTATTTGTAGCACCATCATGAATCATCAGTTATCGTGGAAAATTAAGGTGTCAAGATCAGAAAATATGGATATTCTGGATTCGGGGATAGAATCGAGTGAATATCTTGTCTAGTGTGCTCGATCGAGTGATTTCACACTCGAACCTTCGAAAGAAACCTTTTGTGAGTGTGTTAGTGAGATGTTTCACGTGAGGAGTATCAGGTCTTTGACGTTAGTACCGCGACACTTGGATCAAGGTTGGCGTCATATCGTGCTGGGGTTGTGGTAACCTTTCGAACAAAAGAGTGTTGTATTGTACAAATGGCTGAGGTACGTTATATAACTTTGCGAGATCTTCAATGTGCTGAGGTCCTTTGGACTTTGCGAACGTATGTCCAAGCTAGAGTCGTGTGGATTCTGTGTGTTATAATTTGGTGTGGTACTAGTCTTACACTTAGGATACTCAGTCGAGTTGGTAGAGTGTGTCAGTGAGAGTTTATACGTGAGGAGTATCAGGTCGACAATGTTAGTATTACGACACTTGGATCAGGGTCGGTGATAACACGTAAAGTGTATCGGTTTTAGGCTAGGTATTAATATCGTTTTCGCATAGATTTGATAGCACGAGTTATATTTTCGATACGATTATTCTTTATATACACCCATTTTGTTGGTTTTCATGTTTTAAGGCGACAAGGCCTAAACGAGCATAAAAAGACAAATTCCTGAATCAAACTACTCAAATTGAAGATACAATTCACTCGGAGCCAAAATCAAGCGACTGAACTCAAAGGAACACCCGAGCATCGAGCGGAAAAGAGCAAAAACATGAAGTGAAGAGTGCCCGCTCGGGCACTGGGGTCTACCCGCTCGGGCAAAAGCTACGGGGCTTAATTGCAACACCTTACACGACCCGGGCACGAAGACTACATAATCGGGTGCACATACCCGATCTGGCGCAACACGATACCCGGTCGGGCGTTAATTAGTCCTGAAAATCCCCGAGAGTTTACACGACTCGAGCTGTTCAACCACGCAATCGGGAAGCGTTGCCCGATCGGACAAGACGGAGTACACGATCGGGCGCGACTCTGCACGATCGGGTAAAACGTGTACTGCGAGCGGGCCGCCTTTCTCGCGACAACCTTGAATTAGAGTTTGAACGAGCAAATGAAAGGAACAGAACAGATCCAGACGCAAGGGGGCGACGGTTAGGGAAAGGAAAGGCTCAGAAATCATTAGGAAAGGCTCGGGAGACGCTGGAAAAGGAGAGAAACATCAATCCACACATCGGTAACACAATAGGGAAGATCGAGGCATCTAGTTTCTTAGGGTTTATCATGTTTAGGGTTATGTCATCTTCTTTGTTAGCAAACTCCATGAGTGAGTAGATTCTCAACTATGGGTTAGGGATATCGGATTTGTAACAGATGTACAATTTGTGCGTTAATGCTTAGATCTATCTTATTTGTTTTGATATTCGGTCCTATGATCAACATCGTAATGCCTATATTAGTGTTGCCCACTCAGTAACATAGGAATTCATATTTTGCTGGAAGGTTAAAGTATGAATCCGGGACCGTTGCATTATATGTTAAGTTCGATTAATACGAATCTGACCGGTCAGTTAATCGACTTAGGAATTAGGATTGCGCTCGTAACGCTGCCATAGTACGGGTTAATCGCTGCTGGAAGGTAAGGTTGCATGTACGTATGGTTAGGAGGTTTAGGCTCGGCAGAATCACTCTTACCTTAGAGCATGAATTTCCCGTTATCAAGATAATTCGATAGGTTTATGATCTTTAGTTGTTACATCCATATGATTCCCGGTATCCCGACACCCGTAGTGTTCTTCATCGTCAAGTCTTCCACATCCTTCTATCGTTGCTACTATTTAGTTTAGTTCTTTAGATATTCGCACCACGCCATCATCTACTTCTCACCGCCTTAGTTTAGTGATATTCTTAAGATTGGCTGCATTAGTCCCTAGAGTTCGACCCTGGTACTACACGAACCGTATACTTGCGGTGAAGTGGTCTAGGAAATATTTAGCTTGAATTTCACCACATCATTCGGCATCTTACTGTGTTGGGGTGTGGTAACCTTTCGAGCGATAGAATGTCGAGTTTGTCAGATCAATGGATCTGCTAGCATCGTACCGTGTTGGGGTTATGGTAACATTTCGAGCGACGAAATTATATATTATACTGATGACTGGAGTACGTTATGACCTTGCGAGATATCAATGTGTTGGGGTCCTTTGGATTTTACAAACGTATGCTCGAGCTAGAGTCGTGTGGACTCTATGTGTTATGATCTGGTGTGATACTAGTCTTAGACTTTAGATACACAGTCGAGTTGGGTAGAATTGTTTATATGTCTTTATTTTAGACTTTGAATATATCATTATTTAATGTTATTTAATTTATAGTGGGAGAATACGTGGCACGGAGTGCGTGCATGTATTGATCTCACTGAGTACGTCTTCGTACTCACCCCTTTATGGACTGTCGTGGATGGAAAGGTTATAGCGAGGACGAAGATCACAGAGCTTGAGCAGTAGTATTAGAGGTTACAACGGACTTATGGGAGAGATGTGCATGACGTCTCGATAAAATTTATTTTACATTTCGTATTTATTTTGATTATATTTTTATACGTTTTCTTCCGCTATATGATTCAAACTATTTTCAATTTGAATTAAAAATAATAATTTATTATGTAATCGTGTTTGAGCTGTAACACCCCCATCCCGGAACTACCTCGAGACTAGGAGTGTCTACCATCACCTCTAGGAGGCGGCTACACGTGTCATCGCTCAAACGCATTTATAAAACAAATATAAATGATTTATTCCAAGATAAGAATGGTCCAGACCAAATAGCAAAACAAATACGTAAAGACGAGTGTCACGTAAATGAAATAATAAGTACGAAATGCAAAATAAAACTCATCGAGACCTCGTGCATGCCTCTCCCATCAGTCCGCCGTGAGCCTTCGTGTTGCTGCTCAACCCCATTACTTTTTCTCCTCGCCATATCATTTCCATCCACGACAGCCCACAAATAGGGTGAGTACGAAATACACACTCAATGAGATCAATACGTGTACGTACTCTGTACCACGTATTCTCTTGCTCGAACTGAATATCATAAAATAACATATATCCAAAGTCTAACTAAAGATATACACATCACTCTACCCAAACCCGACTGAGTATCCAAAATCTAAGACTAGTACCACACTGGATCATAACGCACAGAGTCCACATGACTCTAGCTCGGGCATACGCTCGCAAAGTCCAAAGGACCCTAGCACACTGAAAATCTCGTAAGGTCACAACGTACCCCAACTATCAGTACACTACACTGAAAATCTCGCAAGGTCACAACGTACCC
>CM071870.1:1172294-1191582 GCA_036759665.1 Gynandropsis gynandra
AATCTCAAATGATTTTGTCCATGCAATAAATATAATTTATTTGTGTTGACTATTAAATATGAATTTGTTAACAAAATTATGTTTAATATTGACCAATGAAAGAAACATGATATGTAACTCGACAGCTAAAATTCTCCCAAATGATAATTCGTTCATATAAAAAATATATTAATATATTTATTATAAAGCAATTAGTTTTTAAACCTAAGTGGATAAGTGGGATTTCCTTTTTTCACGTTGCACGCATACATCGATACGTGAAAATAATAATAATCATAACAAATATAATAATAATTATTGAAAACAAAAATTAATTAATAATTAATTACGTGATAAGTAGTCTTTTGAGCACTCCTAGGGCCATAGATCCCATGAGCTAATTCATTCGTATATTTTATATATGCTATATTCTGATTACTTTGGATCTCTATTTCTTTGCATAGATTCTTGGCCTATTTTTTTTTTTACTATTTTTCCTTTGAGAGATATTAATATAATTAAGAATGTATTTTGAATTTTTTTAATATAACAATATAGTATGTGAAGTATTTATAATGTTAGTATTTGAAAAAAAATCCGTTTTATTCCAATCATATACACATCCATCGTACTCGAATATAAAATGATACCACAAACATTTTGCACATCTTTTACACGGTGAATTATCTCATTGGATTATTTTAAAGTTGTTTCCTTATATCTATATATATATATATAATAAATATGATAGATGGAAAATTAAAAATGGAAAACATGAAATAATATTGGAAAAGATTACGTAATTGGGTGGGAGAATCATTTCCTCTCGTACTGGTTCGAAGAAGGGCAAAGGTCATGTGCGCATACACCAAAAAAATAGGGTCAATTAGTTTTTTTAAAATAATTTACAATGAATATTTGTACTTCCTAATCACATAAAATAAATCATAATTCAACTTTATTGGTCCTACAATCAAATAAATACATGAAAATTCAGAGATATCGGTTTTTTTATATAACAAAAATATATTTTTAGTATTTTTCTCGAAGATGCGATTTCTCATGATTATTGGTCGAGCAAAGTGACGCAATCAATGACCCAACCATTATGTCTTTTCAATTACAACATGTGGGCACATATACATACATACATATATATATATATATCACTTAGTATTATAAACACAGACACATAAAATTCGGTAGATGGTATATATATGGTCCAACAATGGCAACCAAAAAACGTCCCCAATTTATACGACATATATGGTACAAATTATTATTATTATTTCTAATTATATCTCTTATTTGTAACACATTTAAATCCCCTTGAAACGCATGCACGTGCTTTTGCATGACTACACTATACTTTTGTTCCAAATTTTCCCCCACGTAAAATCTTAAATAATTCATATTTAATAATCTAAATAAAAAGCGAATTCATTTGTGTATAATAAAATATCATATTTTATGCGTTTTCTTATCAACATTATCGTTTTCATCCTTAATGCTCTCATGTATTGAAACTAATGAATGAATTTAAATCTAAAAAAGAGTTTTAGATTGTGATACAAGTAAATCTTGAAATAAAGAAAATATAAATAGTTAAATCACTATTAATGTAATAATAGAATCATATATTCGAATCAAATTGAATTTATAACATATAAGGTTTTAGCTAAAAATATGAATAAAAGGGTGACGAAGAAGGTAGCCACTCTTAGTGGCAAACAACTTTTAATAGCACTTAGAATAATTCCACAAATAGGCGAATTGCAAAGAGTTTACGCGTGACGTCTATTCTCATTCTTTATTTCCTTTTTTTTCTATTATTCTTATAATTTTTTATAATAATATTATCCGATATATTTATATATATATATTATTTAATATGTGGATATAAAGTATGAAAGGGAAAATCACTAATAACCTCGATCGACCGACCGCTATGTAATGTGTAGCTTTTCCACACGCATCATTAATTAGCACAATTTATATAATAAATAACGTAAAAATAGCCATACCCAATTTCATAATATTAGAATACTTAACAAAATATTAAGTATTTTTTATACATTAACTTGTCTTGTCGCAGCTAGTTTCCTCCTACTAGACAATCCAATACATTTTTTTTAATTACTATTATTTCACTTTATATATTTTTCAAATTTATATGTTGATGTATGTGATTGCATTGACGAACGACACAATTCATTTCGTCTTTTGTAAATATCATCAATATTCAAATCGACTAGATTGTTATTTTATATTTTATTTTGAAGTATTTATGATATATAGCATTGAAAAGTTTTATATTACAACATTGTTATATTTCCAATTGAAGTTTATAATATGGTTTGAAGAAAAGGAGACCATGTAAAAAAATTATTTTNCATATTTATATTAAACTTATGAATACAAATATCCGATCACATATATATAATTACTTTAAAAGATATAATAAAATAAAAGAAGAAGATGCAATATATTCATGGTGAGTTTAATTTATATTATAATGGGATTATCATAAAATGTATAATAATTAAAGTGGCAAGTTGAGGTCACACATTGTCTCCTATGATATTTGAAGGGCCAATTTGGTTATATAATTTAAGGTTGTAATATTAGGTGATTCCCTTCACCTAACTAATTGTATTATTATTGAGCTGTTTGGCCTCCCAAAGGCTCATATATATATATATATATAATGTTTATGTTACTATATATCATACGATTTTAATATGTACTAGAGGAATATATGAATCATTTTAGTCGGTAGAATTTTATATTCATGTATCTAGATTTCGATTTAATAACTCCGAATTATTTTTAAATATCTTAAACATTATGACAGCATATATGATTATTCTCGAAATAATATATAATTGGTAGATCTCACAAAATTTGTTGTTTGTAATAAAGTACAGTATATAAAATTAATAAATATACAAATAATAAAAATGGGTCTTCCGTATTTAAGACTAGCACGTCATAACAATTATTGACAAGTAAATGATAAACAAAGGAAACTATTATTTAAAGTATATATAATTATGATTATTTATACTAATTATATAATACGAATATTTGTTTAATATTAGATATAAGTTGTTTGGTGAACAGAAACATTCAAAGTTAATAAAATGTTTGTCGGTTGCTTAATAGCCATTATTATTACATCATCATAGAATAACATATTTAATAATATATGATTATCATGTCTATTTCATTCAATCAAAATAACATATTATATTATTTTAATTTAACAAATAAAAAGAAAACATATTATTTTAAATAAATTTGTTATCTCGATTCTATCAATTATCCCCAATGTCACTCGAGACGAAGTAAGAACTCACGGCTACCAAATATCACGCGCTATGACGCGCGTATTCCACACGTGGCGTGTTCTTCACACAAACGCCACTCCTTCCCACGATAATCGGGCCACGCTCCATATATGCGCGTGTAATTCAACTCCGCCGTCAAACACAGAACCTCACCGATATAAATCTGAGGGCGCAGGTTAAAGAGGAAATGCGTAGGATAAGAGATTTTTTTTTTGTTGCAAGAGAAGTAAAAAAAACGGGAGTCTACCTGGTGCGCACATAAAGTAGTCAGTGGAGACATCACGAATAATAATTAAAAAAAATTAAATTGATTAATAAATATTCAAAGAAAAAATGTAAATGGAATATTAAAAAATGTAATAATTGATATTTGACTCGCTGTAGCTTGGAGATACGAATAAAGACAAAAATAACCGAGAAAACCCACCAAAAATAGGAAATTTAAAATGATAAATTTTGGAAAATAAATATATAATTTTTTTTAATAAAAGTAGAAATTTTAAAGAAGTGATTCAAGGTCTTTTTTAAGTTGTCGTGTTTCTCACATGATTCTTCTTTCTCTTCTTCTTCTTCAAGATGATGAGAGCTGAGTTTTTCAGACCCAAGGAAGAAATTTTATCCCTTCGATTGTCGGCTGGATTTGAACTGCAGATTTCTAGGTTTTGTCGTTGACGATTTTAGATTATTCGCGGGAAAAGTTCGTTTTTTTGAAGCCGTTTTGTCGCGAGAAGAAGAAGGTTCGGCTTTCAGATCTTTGTTCTTACTGGTTTCTTTTGAATTAGGGTTTGTTTGTTTCCCGGGAAAACGAGAGAAAATGGTATTAATGGTTAATGGGTTTCCTTCTTATCATATTCAAATGAATCAAAATCGCTGATTGAGTGAAAAATTTTCCAATTTTTGCTTACTCTGTTCCGTTGTTACTTTACTGCAACACATAAAGATAGAGACTTTACGTTTCTTTCCTGAATTCATAGCTCTATGAAACATCTTGATCGATCTTTAGCTTCTGATTTTTCGATTTGATCAAGATATGCAAATGATTTACATGTACAAACAAAACTAACCCTATTGAGCAAAGAATCTAATATCAGTGGTATTGAATAAATTTCTCTTTTTGGGGGGTGTTTTAAATTGGTCCACCATTAGAGAGAAACAGTAAGACCCAATAAGTGATATGACTTTGCAATATTTGGTATAATCTCGAAATGTAATATTAGGAGTTAACTGTGTTTTCCTCGTAAAGCAATTCAATTTTTTGCCTTATCAGAGACCCATATAGATCGTAGGAGCTATCGTTGTTGTATGGTGGAAAGTGAATTACAGACATGTTTTGTTCTTCTGCAGCAAACTGAAACATATGTTTCACTTCTTCTCACTCTACTTCCCAATTCGTAGGAACCTCATGTACTTCCAGATTATGTTTATGTTTGAATGATCGACTGAGTTTATGTTTGAATGATGATAAAGTTTCTTTCTTTTGATTGGCAGCTGAAGAAACATGAATACAACGTCAACACATTTTGTACCGCCGAGAAGGGTGGGCATCTACGAACCTTTCCATCAGATGGGTATGTGGGGAGAGAACTTGAAGGGCAACATAAGCTTGAACACACCGAGCCCTATCATTGTTCCCTCCAATCAAAAACTGGATAATTTGGTACTTTCTCATGTTTCTTAATCAGATTTTGTCTTGGATTTCAGACAATAACCCTTCTTAAATTTGTCCAGTCAGAGGATACTTCCCATGGGACGGCGGGAACTCCTCACAAGTTTGATCAAGAAGCGTCAACATCCAGACATTCTGATAAGGTAAAAGCTCCATTCTTCATTCATGCCCATTTCTCCAAGTGATCTCGGCTGCGTCATTGAACATTTATCTATTTGAATCCTCGCAGATACAAAGACGTCTTGCGCAGAATCGCGAGGCAGCCAGAAAGAGTCGTTTGCGAAAGAAAGTACGAAGAACATTTGTTAAATCTTCGGAGCAAATTTCCTAAATTGATCTGTTTGTATAAACAATGATTGGATTGGTTTTGCAGGCGTATGTTCAACAGCTGGAAACAAGCCGATTAAAGTTGATTCAATTAGAGCAAGAACTTGACCGAGCAAGACAACAAGTAATCCTAAACCCTGTTCCATTTCATTTGAATTAGTTACAGAATGTGACAAAACAAAAGCTTATGTTGTAGGGTTTCTACATGGGGAGTGGAGTAGAGGCTGCTTCTCTCGGTTTCTCGGGAAGCATGAACCCAGGTTTGTATCAGGACTGCTTTATCTTCAACTCAATTTGATCTCATGGGTTAAACGAAGATTCAATCTTTATTAGGTATTGCTGCCTTTGAGATGGAATACGGACATTGGGTCGAAGAACAAAATAGGTATATATCCGATCTAAGGACGGTTTTGCAAGGTCAAGCCAATGATATAGAGCTGCGGATACTGGTTGATAATGTTATGAAACATTACTTTGAACTCTTCCGCATGAAGTCAACGGCTGCAAAAGTCGATGTCTTGTACGTAATGTCAGGAATGTGGAAGACTTCGGCTGAACGTTTTTTCTTATGGATAGGCGGATTTCGACCCTCCGAGCTTCTCAAGGTAATCTATATCCGAATTACTTCTTCTGAAGGGCTTTTGTAGAACTGAAACGATCTAATCAATATGAAACGGTACAAACTGATTCTTACAAGGATTTACGAGTGGATAATTGCAGGTTCTTTTGCGTCATTTCGATGTCTTAACGGAGCAACAACTTCTAGATATATGTAATCTGAGGCAATCGTGTCAGCAAGCAGAAGACGCCTTGACGCAGGGAAAGGAAAAACTTCAGCAGACATTGGCAGAAAGCGTAGCCGCGGGACAACTCGGAGATGGAAGCTATATTCCGCAGATGGCTTCCGCAATGGAGCGCTTGGAGGCTTTAGTCAGCTTCGTAAACCAGGTAAAACCTCTATATATATATATATCAGGTTGAGATGTATCTGGTTTAAAAGAATTGATTCGACTCACGTGTTTAAGGTAGTGAAATGTCTTAAAATTGTTTAAGGTAGAGTAGTCGCAATAGTGTTCAAAAATTCGTTAATAATCGAACGATCAACAAACTTTCTTCTAACCAGATTAGTCGCGAGTAGTCGTTTTTTTTTAATTGTTAGAATCAAATTTCTTTTTACAATCTAGGTTCGTACGAAAATAACAAATTTATTTATTCAAAATCAATTTAATTTTATATTTTCTATAAATGTAAAAGTGACATGTTTTAGATCAAATTAAAAAAAACTCGAGATGCATTAGTCGGTACCTAATTAACCGCTCGTCTATACGAAGCCTAGACAAAACTAATACGAGATACTTAGAACATCGGTCTCAATATGGATGACTTTTGTCGATAGAAATAATCGTACAAGTGTGAGTGAAGACAAAACATTCGTCGAGAACGTTACAACTCTAACCTTAACTGAAAAACAAGAAGTACGAGATCGATTAATGTGTTCGTCTAACGTTGTCTTTTTTTTTTTGTTTTTTTTGCGGTTTTGGGATAGGCTGATCATTTGCGACACGAGACGTTGCAACAAATGCATCGGATCTTGACAACGAGACAAGTAGCGAGGGGATTGCTTGCTTTGGGTGAGTATTTCGAACGCCTTCGAGCCTTGAGTTCGAGTTGGGCGACTCGGCCGCGTGAACCAACGTAGAAAAAGGGCAAAAATATAGAGAATCATCAAAGAACAAAGATCAAGAAGAAGCAGTGTAGATTGGGGGATTACAAGAATAAGTGACCACTATAATTTTTTTTTGTGTGTGGCAAAGTTGTAAATACCAAACTAAAGTGTGGTCGTATTGGGAAGGAGAGAAAAGTTGGTAGCTTTAGAGGCTATTTTTTGGAGGGTGGTTTATGTTATGTAACGTTATAAATTATATATCATGGTTTGGGTGCTATTAGAAGAAATGGTGATTTGATGTATTAGGTTATTATTGTTAGAAAAGTGAATGGTGATCAAGTCGCGTCGTGGTAAATATCACTGTTCTGAAAGCGAAATTTCGATACGATCGTGGTGTAATGAATGTCGATCGTTTCTCTAAGATTTACACAGGAACTTCCTCGAACACGTGTATTCGCGAAGAGAAAGATGAAATAATCGAAAATAATATTCGTATAAAGTCACCAAGCGTAGGGGTACACGGATGAGTAAAAACAAAAGAGCATAGAGGTTTTGAAAGAGGGGTAACACGACTGGGTAAAAACAAAAGCGCAGAGAAAAGAGGTAGAAAGGTTTTGGATCAGGGGTAACACGGCTGGGTAAACTAAAATGCAGAAGAGGTCTTTTGGATGTCTCCCGATGTGTCTTCCTTTAGTCATTTTATAGACTCACAGCGGAATGGTTACCCCTAACCACCACCGAGATGGCTACACAAGTCAAGGGCACTTCCGAGATGGCTCCACAAGATAAGGGCCATTTGAATTATTCTTTTGAATAAGTCATTTTCTCAACAATCCCCACAAAATGACTCACAATTTTTAAAACATACAAGTAAAACGAATAATGTAGGAATTGATTACTTAAGTATCAATATCTTACAATTGAATTGATGCGTAGTGATGTGAGACAACAACTTAAGCTAGTGGAAGTGAATTGTTTCTTGAACTTTCAAAAGTTTAAACTGAGACCCCCACAACACGTATCCATTACTTGGTATTTTCTATTCCGCGATACGATTACAACGCTTTTATAGGCCATGCGTTTTATTTTTATTTTGGTTCTATGAGTGCTCTAGAAAGAAACTCAATTTTCTTTCATAGAAGGCGGCACACCTTCACACTCATTTTTAACAATAACTTCATCAAGTCTGATATAATTACATACCACTCAACAACAGAGCTATGAAGTTATTAAGTCCATAAGACTTCCATATCATCATCCATCAAGTCTTTCAAAAGACCGCTCAACGTCTAGAGCCATGGAATAAGTCTTCTCGACTTACATCTCAAACATCCATCAAGTCTTTCATAGGACCACTCAACAACTATAGTTATGGATTAACAACCACAATATAGGAATAAACTAATATGCTGATACGAATTCAACCCAGAGGTATAAGTCCCATTCCTTTAGAAGATTTTTAAATAATTCTTCTCGATAATCCTTTTGTTAAAGGATCTGCCAAGTTCCTTTCGGATCTCACAAACTCTAAAGAGATCACTCCATCCTTTAAGAGATGTTTAACTGCTCCATGTCTTATCCGAATTTGTCTCCTTTTACCATTATACAAATAATTCTTTGCAACTCCAATGGCAACTTGTGAGTCACAATGTAAGGAGACAGGAAGAGTAGACCCCCATAATGAATATCTCTTAATAGGGTTTTCAATCATTCAACTTCTTGACCAGCCAATTCAAGAGCGATAAACTCTGATTCCATAGTAGACCGAGCAATACAAGTTTGTTTCGATGATTTCCTTGAAACTACTCCTCCACCTAATCTAAATACATATCCACTGGTGGGACTCACTTCATCATTATTTGTCACCCAATTCGCTTCACAATAACCTTCTAATAATGCGGGAAACTTGTTAAATTGTAAACACAAGTTCATAGTCCCCTTAAGGTATTTCAATAATCGACGAAATGCATTCCAATGTTCACTGTTTGGATTATGGGTGTATCTACTCAGTCTATTTACATCACATGCAATGTCTGGTCTTGTGCAGTTCATGAGATACATAATATTTCCTATAATCTTAGGATATTCAGTTTGTGAAACATTATCACCATTGTTTCTTTGAAGATTCATGCTTGGATCATAAAGAGTTCTTACATGCAGTTTATCAAAACAATCAAACTTCTTGAGAATGTTCTCAACATAATGTGATTGATACATAGAAAATCTATTTTCCGTTTTAAGAATTTTAACACCAAGAACAACATTAGCTTCTCCTAAGTCTTTCATATCAAAATGAGATGATAAAAACTTCTTGGTATCAATGATGACTTCTATATTTGAACCATAAATTAACATGTCATCAACATATAGGAATATGATTACACAATCAGACCCAAACAACTTAGTGTAAACACATGAATCTGACACATTCACTACGTAGCCATGGTTTATCAAAGTACGATCAAATTTTTCATACTATTGTTTAGGTGCCTATTTGAGACCGTAGAGAGATTTTCTGAGCTTACACACTTTGTTTTCTTGCCCAACTATGATGAATCCCTCTGGTTGTTCCATGTAAATTTCTTCTTCCAGGTCTCCATCTGATGTATTGTGAGCCCTCAAATAGCTGAAAGTTCAATCAAAGATCTAATGGTAGAGATTTTAGTTATAGGAGAATAAGTACCAAAATAATCAATACCTTTCTTTTGAGTATATCCTACTACCACTAATCTAGCCTTAAATTTTTCAAGTGACCCGTCTGGTCTAGTTTTCCTCTTGAAGATCAATTTACATTTAATGGTTTACTTCCTTTAGGCAAATCAACCAAATCCCATGTGTGATTCATTATTATTGAATCTAACTCACTCTTAATTGCTTCTTTCCAAAAACTAGTCTATAGACTTCAGAGCTTTTTCATAGGTTTTAGGATCTTCATCAATCAAGAACTTATATACAAATTGTTCATCAATTTTGTCTGAATTATCAACTAAAAATGCAGTGACAAAATCAGAACTGAAAGTTTTCTCAACCCTTTTTCTTGTACTCTTTCTATCCGACCTAAGTCTTTTAATCTTTTTATCTAATAGGTTTTCTACTTCAACTTTATATTATAAAACCATTTGAGCAGCCTCATCTTTAGACCCTAATATAAATTTACGTATATCTAGAAAAGTTATCAATAAACGAAATGTAAAACTTTTTCTACATTTGCTCAATGTGTTTCTAAAATCAGTTGAGTCAGAATAAACCAATTCAAGTAATTCTGTGTTTCTAGAAGTAACATGTTTAAAAGGCTTCTTAGCATATTTTGCTTCAACACAAATAACACATTTTGAATATTCATTTTTTATGCGTTTATGAGTTGCATATTTCTCGGCCTTTTAATAAAATCATAATTCACATGTCCTAGTCTACCATGCCACACATTAATAGATTCAACGATATAAGCAGAACCAGAGTTACTTCCATTAACTAAAGCAAAAATAGTGTTCAGGACAAACAATCCCTCAGAAAATAATCTTTTCCCACAAAGTCCCCATTCTTGGCTAATATCACCTTATCACCCTCAACGACAAGTTTCAAACCAGCTCTATTAAGCAAACTACTAGAGACTAGATTCCTACGCAGCGATGGAACATACAACACATCATGTAATGCCAATGTTTTTCCAGACGTAAGTTTGTGGAGAATTTTTCCTTTACCCAAGAACTCCTTCGGTGGCAGAATTATCCATGAAGACGTGTTCACCACCCGTAACTTCTTGGAATTCTTGGAAAATGTATTTGTTGGAAAAGAAGTGTTTGGTCGCTTCAGTGTCTAGCAACCGGTCCACTGTGTTTTCTAACAAATTCGCCTTAACCACCACCGCCACGATGATCTCATCCTTTTCACCAACATTAACCTATAGGGCAGAATTTGCGTTAGGATTGTTATCACGTTTTTTGTCCTTTTTGTTCCGGCATTGATATGATTTGTGGCCTGGTTTTCCACACTCATAGCAATGCAGAACTTTTTTCCTTCTCATTCTTTCCACCAAGCCCTTTGAAGAGCTTCTGATTCGACCCATTTTTGAATTTCTTTCCTTTAGTCTTAAACATGGCTTTCTGTCCAATAGAAGATTCAATCAAGTTAGCTTTAATTGAATGTGAAGAGACAATATTAAGCTTATCTTTCTGTCGATTAGCCTCCTCTGTTTTCATATAACTCATGAGCTTCTCGAGCGGTAGATCCTTCTTTTTGTGTTTGAGACGACGTCTGTATTCCGACCACGAGGGAGGAAACTTCTCCAACAGGACGTTCGCTTGCAGAAGTTCGCACATCTGCATGCTTTCACTGAGTACGTCCGCGACAAGGTTTTTGTATTCATGGATTTGGTCCATGATCAGTTTATCGTCGACCATCTAGAACTGAATCCATTTTTCTACAACGTACTTCTTCCTTCCAGCATCATCAGCCCCATATCTTGTTTCCAAGATATTCCAGATTTTCTTGGCATGTTTGTATTTGACGAAGATATCAAACAATGCGTTGGTCATGTGGTGTAAAAGATGGTAGTGCACCGTCTTGTTGTCTTTATCGAATTTTGATTTCACCTCGTCGTCCGCCTTTTTGGATTTCTCGGTTTGAGGCGTGACCATCGAAGTGGAGGGTGCGGCGTGAGGTGGCGTAGCTTCAGGGATGTCCGTGTGGAGGACATAGTCGACGTCTAATTGCTCAAAGAAAATGAGCAGTTTCTGGGACCATCGACGGTAGTTCATGTCATCCAGCGGCTCGAGCTTAATATTCAAATTTTAAAATATTCAAATATTCAAATTAATTTTCACGCATGGGCCACCAATTTTGCTAAAATAACCAATTTTTCCATGGGCCATGCAATTTTTCCATGGTCACAAAACAACAGGTAGT
The DNA here is from genome assembly GCA_036759665.1 of Gynandropsis gynandra. Taxonomy (NCBI): domain Eukaryota; kingdom Viridiplantae; phylum Streptophyta; class Magnoliopsida; order Brassicales; family Cleomaceae; genus Gynandropsis; species Gynandropsis gynandra. The sequence goes on from CM071870.1 coordinate 1,184,188, forward strand.
TCATTCGCTCTACAAAACAACGACATGCGATGTGAAAAAAAATGTAAACGATTTGAAAAATATCAGATCAAATTATAACTTTTCTGATACACAAGATCCATATAAATGGCGAGTGTAGAGTGAATGTGAAGAGACAATATTAAGCTTATCTTTCTGTCGATTAGCCTCCTCTGTTTTCATATAACTCATGAGCTTCTCGAGCGGTAGATCCTTCTTTTTGTGTTTGAGACGACGTCTGTATTCCGACCACGAGGGAGGAAACTTCTCCAACAGGACGTTCGCTTGCAGAAGTTCGCACATCTGCATGCTTTCACTGAGTACGTCCGCGACAAGGTTTTTGTATTCATGGATTTGGTCCATGATCAGTTTATCGTCGACCATCTAGAACTGAATCCATTTTTCTACAACGTACTTCTTCCTTCCAGCATCATCAGCCCCATATCTTGTTTCCAAGATATTCCAGATTTTCTTGGCATGTTTGTATTTGACGAAGATATCAAACAATGCGTTGGTCATGTGGTGTAAAAGATGGTAGTGCACCGTCTTGTTGTCTTTATCGAATTTTGATTTCACCTCGTCGTCCGCCTTTTTGGATTTCTCGGTTTGAGGCGTGACCATCGAAGTGGAGGGTGCGGCGTGAGGTGGCGTAGCTTCAGGGACGTCCGTGTGGAGGACATAGTCGACGTCTAATTGCTCAAAGAAAATGAGCAGTTTCTGGGACCATCGACGGTAGTTCATGTCATCCAGCGGCTCGAGCTTGGAGAGGTCAGGCTGTGAACGCGGTGGTAGGATGGCAGCCATGGTCACGGTTCATGAACCGAAGGAAATTAAAAAAAAAATCGCTTTCAGAATGTTAGGAAAGTGAACGGTGACCAAGCTGCGTCGTGGTAAATACCACTGCCCTGAAAGCGAAATTCTGGCACGACCGTGGTGCAACCGAAGGCCGATCGCTTTCCCAAGGTTTACACAGCAACTCCCTCGAATGCGTGCACTCGCGAAGAGGAAGATGGAATAGACGAAAATAATACTCATATAAAGTCATTGTGCGTAGGGGTACACGACTAAGTAAAAACAAAAGAGCAGAGAAGTTTTGGAGCAAGGGTAACACGACTGGGTAAAAACACAAACGCAGAGAGGCTTTGGAACACGAATAACACGGCTGGAGAAACTAAAATGTAGAAGAGGTTTTTTGGATGTCTCCCGATGTGTCTTCCCTTAGCCATTTTATAGGGCTTATGGTGGAGTGGTTACCCCTAATCACCACCGAGATAGCTCCACAATTCAAAGGCATTTTCGAAATGACTCCACAAGATAAGGGTTGTTTGAATTACTCTTTTGAATGAGTCATTTTTTCAACCATTATATCTTTGCATAAATTAAAATTAGCATTTAAACTTGAACAATATGTAAGATGAGAGAGCAAGAGGTAAAGCAAGATAATTCTTTATTCAAGAAGATTTCTCAAGTGTACCTTTACAAATGAAATTGCCTCTATTTATAGGCTTACAAGGATAGATGAAGAGACAAACAAATAGATTAAGAGATAAGGTAGTCATAATTCATAGAATTAAATAGAAATAAAGTGGGAGAATTAAATAGAAATAAAGTGGGAGAGTAAATAGAGAATATGAAGAGTTGGAAAACTCAAAAGACATTCACATAATATTATTATTTTATAATAAAATTAGCATTTTAAAATCTTTTTTATCATAAAAAGGAAAAAATATTGGCAAAAATAATGAATAAAAGGAAAAAAAAAAGGAGGGGACCGAATTGGATCGGGGGGTTTGAACCCGACGTGAATCGAACACGCAACCTTCTGATCTGGAGTCAGACGCGCTACCATTGCGCCACGGATCCCTTATGTTTAACTGATCTATATTTAAATCTTTAAATTTAAAGTTAAATGTTAAAAATATACTTTTTGTGTTATTAAAAGATTTTAAAACATATTTCCATCGTATTAACTTAAAAAAAAAAAATTTGAAGAACTTTACAAAGAACATCAACCAAACTCAAGTCTTTCAGTCAGGTAAATCAATGAGATTAGTTTCTACCTTTACAAGAAATGGAAATAACCCAAAGATCAAAATAAAGAAAAAAATAATAAATATAAATCTCAAACAGATATTGAGATTAAATCATCAAGAACTTGTCTAATATTAGGCCTTTGATTTACAGGAAGAATACAAGTCAAAGAAATAACAAACAAATCTTCCATTGCGTTAGAAATTCCATCTCCTACAGCAATATCTCTGTCAATACAATCCATTCTTCGACCTTCTTCATCACATAATCGAACCCAATCAGTCAAATCAACGGCTCCTGATTGACCTGAGATTATATCACCTGCACTTCGTCTTGTCAATAACTCCATTAAAATCACTCCAAATGAATACACATCGGATTTCACTGTTGGAATTGGTTTAGCCATGGAGGTAAGTTCAGGAGCAGAGTATCCGAGTGCAGCCATGTTCAGAATCTGTTCTGTGATGCCGACTGACGTCATCAGACGGTGGAGAGAAGAGTCGGTTAATCGGACGGTGTAATCAGGAGGAGTCATTAGGATTATGTTCGTTGGCTTTAGATTTCCATGGGAGATTGATCGATCATGAAGGTATAATAGGCATTGAGCTACTTCAATGGCTACCTTTAGTCTTTGGTTGAATGTCAATGGAGGGGTAGTCTCTGTCCAATTCACAGAAACATAAAATCAAAAAAAATAAATTTAAAAAAAAAATAATAATGTCTGAAGAAGAAGAAGAAGAAGGACGAACACTTACCGTACAAATGCAAGGCCAAGCAATCTCCTCTTATATAATCTGAAAGGAGAAGTCTTTCTTGTTCTTGAGGTCCCCAATAGAAAGCCCTTAATGGAACAATGCTTGGATGCTTCAACAACCCTAATTTCTTTACTTCCTTTGCGAAATCTTTCTTATGCTTCACGAGTCCAACTCTCAGCCATTTGACTGTCAATATATGTCCATTATCCTGTAGCTTTGTGAATTATCTAAGAATAAAAGCTCACCAGCGAATCGATCCGGTGAGTATACATCTAACATTACAGGCTGTTCATCAAAACGAGGCGACGAGGACAATGGAGAGCCTCCTCCTGCAGGATAATCATCAATGAGATTATGATTTGTGCCCACGGGTAAACTTTGCTCTGAGATTTCAGCCGTAAATTCTGTTTGGTCATACAATGATCTCGAATTTGAGGTGAGTAAATGGTGATGCTGAACGATGCGAGAAGAAGATCCAGACTTGAAATCTCGACTCGAAGCCTGGATTGTAAATCCATTCCTCCCTTGAAACTCCTTAAGCTGTGTACGATGATAAGCAAACAAAACAAATAGAATCATAAGAGTAGCTCCAATTGAAGCGACGATAATAGCTATTCTTATGTTATTACTCTTCGGATGATGCCTCCCACGAAACGAAAACTGCGTAGGAGCAGATTCTGCTGACGGTACATCACCAGGAAGAAGATTTAACTTAGAATTTCCCGGATAAAACGAAGAACGAGGGAAACTCCTCAAGTTTTCGGGAACCATACCCGATAAGTCATTATACGATACATTAAAACCATCCATGGAAAGAGGAAGCTTATCAGGAAGTTGACCCGTAAAACTATTGTTCGACAAATCAAGATCCTTCAGGCCGCTAAGCTTGATTAGGTCACTAGGCAGGTCCCCCGATATCCTATTATTTGCAAGATTCAGCACTATGAGTCTTTGCATTGCAGCTATATCCCCAGGCAAATGACCAGTCAAAGAATTTGAAGATAGATCAAGCAACTCCATTTGAGAATCAAACGATAGCGTCAAAAGTTCATTAGCGCGTGAACTTCGAATAGGGATAGACCCGTTTAAATTATTCGAAGAAAGATTCAAACTTTTCAAACCTGAGAAGCTGAAGAAACTTTCTGGAATCGACCCGTTGAACTGATTTGAGCTAAGATCAACCAAAGACAATTCGGAAGCCCCTGAATCATCATACCATAAAGAAGGTAATGTACCAGATAAGGAGTTATTTCTGATGTTTAAGACACTTAATCTTGAAAAAGCAGAAGTGAAATTCGGTAAGCTCCCGTATAACTTGTTTGAACTCATATCAAGAAACTCTGGAGTGGCTTCCCAATTCTGAAGAACAGATACATCCCCAGAAAACATATTTCCACTTAGATCTATCACTAAGCATCTTTTCAAAGTGGATGGTAGATCCCCAGATAGACCATTTGAGGAAAGATTTAACACAACTAAAGTTGTTGAGTTGATTTCACCAATGGATCCTGCACGAGAATCAAAGTAAGATCCTTTAATTTTACATAAGTAGAACACTTAGCATAATCAGTATTCGTTTTTTCTGTCTTTTATCCTGAAAAGTTATATCTTGAATCAATTTCTATATTCTTAATCAAAACCCAACAAGCATTTGCATTAAAGAATTAAAATTTCATAACTTTCAAAGTAATCTAGCCTAAAGGATAGCCCTTTTGCCAAGGATTTCCCTAATTCTCCATAAGTAACATTGATGAACTAAGAACTGCCGAAAGTAGCAATGTCTCAGCGGCTGAATAGGCTCTGTCATTTTCTCGGGAAAGATAAAACACGTAGCTGCAGGATTAGCCCAAAAAAAGAATTTTCTATCATTTTCCCGAAGCAAATCGAAAGTTCCAAAACTGTTGAACAGAAGAAAATTAGGCTAAAAGGGTAGATTTTGAATTTGCCTGTAAATCCGTTTCGACTGAGATCCAGTTCACGTAATGGAATCGAGCTCTGCAGCAGTTCTTCGGGTATCGAACCAAATAACTGATTACGCCCTAGCTTCAAGATTTGCAGACTCGGCAAGGACCCGAATGACGGCAACTCACCGTTGATCTGGTTATTTTCCAGGTCCAGAATCTCGAGGCTTTTGAACAATCCGATGGAATCTGGGGTGAAAAATCTGCCGTTTAAGGTGTTATGGCTCAAATTCAAGTGCTGAAGAGTGTTTGAAATGCTTGAAATGTTGTCCAGAGATAAAGATAAGCCGCCATGGAAGCGATTGCAGCTCAAGTCAACGAACTTTACGCTCTTTAGCTCAGTGAAAATCTCTCCGATATCACCCCAAATCTCATTTCCATGCAAATCCAAATATCTCAGCTGCTGAAGATTCCGGAGTCCGATCGGAAAACCGCCCTGAAATCTATTGGCTGACAAGTTGAGGTAATTCAGACCCCACAGATCCGTGATCCGACCAGGGATGGGACCATAGAAGCTATTATCCGACAGATCTAGATGCTGCAATGAGGATATTAAACCCAATGCGGGGACGACCCGACCGGAAAAGTTGTTGCCGGAGAGAGAGAGTTTACGGAGAGAGGTGAGACCGAGAAGGGTACTGAACTTGAGCTCACCGGAGAGGCCAAGGCGGTCGAGGTTAATGGCGACAACAGAGCCAGTTTCCGAGTCGCAGGAGATCCCAGGCCAAGCGTCGGGACATGTTTTCGGGTCGTAGAGACCACTCGTGACGGACCATGAAATGGATTGATTCGAGGAATCGTCTCGGATCCCTTTACGGAACTCGAGCAAAGATCGAAGCTCTGACTCAGTGACGGCGTCGACGTCGCCGGCGAGGTGTAGAGAGAGAAAGAAGAGAGAGAAAAAAGTGATGAGACTGAAAAAACGACTCATTTAATCCAAAAAACAATGTCCCCAAATTTTCATGGGAAAAAACGATACAGAGAGAAACCCTAAGCATTCATAGTAACAAAAACACAGAGACCTGAAGATTTATGGATTGTGCTCGAAACCCTAGAATCTGGAAATGGAGAAGACACAGAGCGAGAGGAGAGAGAGAATACTGGTGTGCTTTTTTGTGTAAGAGAGGAGAGAGAATGTTCGAGGTTTCAAAAATCAAAACTTTTCTTAGTAACCTAAAGATTTTATTTATTTATTCCAATTACGCGGCAAATATAATCCTTTATATACAAAAATTGCAATTCCATGCTCTTAAAATGGATAAAGTTTAATTTTTTTTTTTTTACAATTTTCGACTTTAGGATCCCTAACCAATTGAATATGTAGACAATATATATTATTTTAGACAAACCAAACCGGTTAAGATCGGTCTGGTTTAGTGAAACCAATACCAAAAAAGCCGTTAAAAAGAGCGGTAAAGATGACGTGGCGAATAATAATTGGCTGTGGGATGAGTAAACACAGTCTGGAAAGGGACAATTGCATGTTGCATGCTATTTTTTTTCTTTCTATTTTTCGTTTTATTATCAAATTGTTTTTCCGCACAAACGTCCATTTCTTTCTCACATGCAGACTTGACGGTGAGAGTAACGGCGTTAGGAGTTTTCCGTTTGTGTTTTGTCCGTATGCTGTACTCCTGAATAGAGAGAGAAGAAGAACGTGGTGCCTCATTATTACTCTAATGGACCGACCTTCCATTTTTTATCACTTTTTTTAATTTTTATTTTTTTATGTTATATAAGTAGACACACGTATGTGTAAGATAGTATATATATATATGTATATACACATGTATAAGTCCTGTCGATTTTTATATTTTAAAATATACAAAAAACTAATTGTGATTATATGACGTTAAATTGTGTATTAGTGATATTAAATTCCAAAACCCCGTTTCAAAAGTTTATTTTTATAGATTTAACGTTGAAATTCATCTGAATATATATATATATATAGTGAATGTATGTACCTATAAAAGTTATACATTACATACCTATGAATTATAAAAATGTATAATAGATCCTGTCGGGTAGGAATATAGTTTTGCAAATATCAATGATCTTTATTTTACAAATTATAAATTTTACTTATTTATTTTGCAATTGTTTACTATGTTAGATTTGTCACAATTTATTTTAAATTATTAGGAAGAAACCCGCACGATGCGCGGTTTTTATCATTTTTTTATAATAGAGTCGAAATGCATATATCATAAATAGATCATTATATCAAAAATTCATGTAAGACTCGTATAATCGATGATAGTTATCTATTTTATATCTTATTTTACGAAAAAAATGATCAATATATTTGAATTTTATTATAAATACCTAAGTAGTTATTATAGTTCAATAGCAAGAGCAATAAAACCAAATTTTGATATAATTATCTCATAAATTATTAGGCTAAAGAGTAGATATTTTGAGAATTTATAAATATTCTCTCACAATAGAATGCAACATAATATTTGTTGATTTTTTTCTTTTTACACAACACATTTTACTTTTATATATTAATAAATTTAAATTAATAAAAATAGAATTGATGATTGGACTGCTACGTCAATATTGATGCGATTTCACCAGAAATTAACAAAAACTCGAATTTTAATATATAAGATTTAATTTAATTTTTTTAACATGATGTTTCATTT